>JAIUZE010002543.1:0-17652 GCA_022085475.1 Heliosperma pusillum | reverse complement strand
AATGGAAATTTGTTGTTCTTGTTGCCTTGTTGCTTTGCCTGGATGTGTTGCTGCTCCTTGGGACTCCCTACTCTATTTAGAACATAGATAAGACCTGCCTTGGACGAGGACAAGTTGACTTAAACAAAGGAAACCACAAACTGCCTTGTACCTTCTCTGTTTTTAATGGGTTTGCTGGACTCTAACTTTGGGGTGTCTGTTTCATGGGTTTTTGCTAGACTTCAAAATGGTTTGTCCTGGGCAAACTTGTAGCTTAGAGGGTTGTCTTGATGGTAGGCCATAGTGGGGGTGGTTGGGATGCCCTGGTGTACCTCCTAGATGCAGGGTTTGTTAAATGGTCTGTCTGGGCCTGAATTGCTTTGTTTCTGTTTTGTGTGGGTAATGTGGGTTGTGTTGGGGCTTGGCATGGGTTGTTCACCTTGGACTTGTCTCCCTCACTGTTGTAGCTTGGTATGGCGTTGGTCTTGGCTTGTCATAGCTTGTTGTTTGGACCTTGTAACTCTAGCTTCCATCTGAGGGGTCCCAAGCTTGTCTTGTTTGTGGTTGATCATCAAGACCTCTTGGGTGAGCTCCTGCTGCAGCCTCCCCAGTTGAAAAGGGCTTGACCTCAAGCCTGTGTCTTCCTCCCCCTCAGAGTCTTCATAGAAGGGACTAAGATCTCCCACATTGAATGTTCCATGGACTGCATACTCTCCTGGTAGATCAATTTTGTAGGCATTAGGACCTATCTTCTCTATGACTTGAAAAGGACCATCTGCTCTGGACTCTAACTTGTTCTTTCTCTTGGAAGGGAACCTTTATTTCCTTAGGTTGATCCATACTAGGTCTCCTAGTGCAAAGTCTTTCTTGGTCTTAGGAACCTTGGCATTCTTCTTGTATAGATCATTAACTTTCTCAATTTGTTTTCTGACTGATTCATGGAGTTTTAGCATTTGTTCCACCCTCTTCTTGGCATCATAGTGGACCTCTGACCTGCACACATTAGACAAACTCAAAGGCACTAAGGGGTTAGTACCATAGACCACTTCAAAGGGGGAGTGGCCTGTGGCTGCTGAGGGAGCTCTATTGAAAGAGAACTCTGCTTGAGCCAACTTCAAGTCCCAATCCTTGAGAGATTTGCTGACTATGCACCTCAAGATTCTTCCCAAGGTCTTGTTGGTCACCTCAGTTTGGCCATCAGTTTGAGGGTGATGGGAGGTACTAAACAACAACCTAGTGTTAAGCAGCTTCCACAATGTTCTCCAGAAATGGCTCATAAACTTTGTGTCTCTGTCAGACACAATGGTCCTTGGAACTCCATGTAACCTCACCACCTCATCAAGGTATAGCGCTGCTACACTCACAGCATCCTCAGTCTTCTTGCAAGCAATGAAATGTGCCATCTTACTGAACCTATCCACAACCACCATGATAGAATCTTTCCCTCTTGCTGTCCTAGGCAATGCTACTATAAAATCCATGCTCACATCTTCCCAAGGCCTACATGGGACTGGTAGGGGAGTGTAAGGCCCTGTTTGAAAAGAACTCTTGGCCTTTTGACAAACTCCATACCTCCTGAGCACTATTTGGACTTCTCCCATCATCTTAGGCCAGTAGAATTGATCCTGTAGTATGTCCACAGTTTTATGAACCCCAAAGTGTCCTCCAAGGCCATTTCCATGTACCTCCTTGATCAATAGACTCCTATAAGATCCTCTGGGAACACACAGCTTGTTTCCTTTAAACAAGAATCCATTTTGCAAAGTGTAGGGTGAATCAATGGTCCTTGTTCCTTCTTTCTGTGCTAACCAATCTTCTGCAAAGTCTGGATCTTCTTGATACATATCCTTCATGAACTCAAAGCCAAGAACCCTTTGCTCCATAGTTGATAGCAGAGTGTACCTCCTAGACAATGCATCAGCCACCACATTTTGCTTGCCCTCTTTGTACTTGCTAGAAAAGGTGAATGACTGAAGGAACTCCACCCACTTAGCATGTCTATGACTGAGCTTATGCTGGCCTCCTATGTACTTCAATGCCTCATGATCAGAGTGTAAGACAAAAGGTTTGGGCTGCAGGTAATGACTCCAATGCCTCAGAGCTCTGACAAGAGCATAGAACTCTTTATCATATGTAGAATAGTTTAGCTTGGCACCACTTAGCTTTTCACTAAAGTAGGCTACATGTTTCTTCTCTTGGATGAGGACAGCTCCAATTCCCACTCCACTTGCATCACATTCAACCTCAAATAGGCAATCAAAGTTGGGCAATCTGAGGATAGGTGCACTGCACAAGAGCTTCTTCATGTGTTTGAAAGCCTGTAAGGCATTCTCAGTCCAAGTGAACTCTCCCTTCTTCATGCACTCAGTGAGAGGTGCTGCAATGGTGCTAAAATCCTTAATGAATCTTCTGTAGAAGGATGCTAAGCCATGGAATCCCCTTAATTCTGTAATACTCCTAGGGATAGGCCAAGACTGGACTGCCATGATCTTGTCTTGATCAACTGAAATGCCTCTACCAGATACCACATATCCTAGAAACTTGACTTCCTCAGTCATGAAGGTGCATTTCTCAAGCTTCCCAAAGAGCTTGCTCTCCTTAAGTATTTCAAACACAACCTCAAGATGCCCGAAATGATCATCCTTGCTCTTGCTATAGATGAGGATATCATCAAAGTATACCACCACAAATCTCTCTAGGCAAGGCCTAAGCACTTCTGTCATCAATCTCATGAAGGTACTTGGGGCATTTGACAGGCCAAAGGGCATGACAAGCCACTCATAAAGGCCATGCTTTGTTTTGAAGGCTGTCTTCCACTCATCTCCTTCTCTGATCCTCAATTGATGGTAGCCTTGCCTCAAGTCACTCTTAGAAAAGAACCTTGAGCCACTCAGCTCATCCAACATGTCATCAAGCCTAGGTATAGGGAACCTATACTTGACTGTGATGTTGTTGATAGCCCTGCTATCTATGCACATCCTCCAAGTCCCATCCTTCTTAGGAACCAACCATGCAGGCACAGCACAAGGGCTTAATGACTCCCTTACAAACCCTTTACTCATCAACTCTCCAACTTGCTTTTGCAGCTCTTGTGTAGCCTTAGGATCACATCTCTAGGCTGGTCTATTAGGTAGTACAGACCCTGGCACAAGGTCTATTTGGTGTTCAATCCCTCTCAAAGGGGGTAAGCCATCAGGAAGTTCCTCTGGAAACACTTCCTTGAACTGATCAATGAGGGGCTTAACATCTGCAGGGATCACCTTAGACTCCTCTTCTTGAACTTCTTTTGATAGCAGCATTACTATAGGTTGCTCCTCACTACACTCTTTGACCATTGCTGGCTCAGATAGAAATACAACTCCACTAAAGTCTTCAGCCATACTTGGACTTCCATAGCTCTTCTGATGTGGTGGCAAGGGGGCTAATGTCACCTTCCTGCTCCCATGCTTGAAGGAATAGGTATTGCTTCTTCCTTGGTGTATGGAGCTTTTATCAAACTCCCATGGCCTTCCTAATAGCAAGTGATAGGCATCCATTGGAACCACATCACACAATACTTCATCCTTGTACACACTTCCAATGGAGAATGGGACCATGCATTGCTTATCCACCTTAACCTCTGCTCCCTTACTCAGCCATCTCAACTTATAGGGGTGAGGGTGATCTTGAGTGTTCAACTCCTGCTTATCAACCATAGTAACAGAGGCCACATTGGTACAACTACCTCCATCTATAATAAGGTTACAAACCCTCCCTTGTATGGTACATCTGCTCTTGAAAATGAGGGACCTTTGATCCTCCTCTAAAGAAATCTGTTGTGAATGCATTACTCTCCATAGGACTAAGTTGTGGCATGTGTCAGGGAGTGCCACTATTGCCTCCTGACTAGGCTCTTCTTCCTCACTCACGACTTCTTCAACCTCAGGCTCATCCCTCTCATACTCAACTAGACCCTCTTTCTCCCAAGCCTCAACCTCCATTATAGTTAAGGTCTTCTTAGAAGGGCAATCCTTCCTGAAATGTCCATAGCCTTGACATTGGAAGCACCTAATTCTGTTCTCAGTCAATGAAGTGCTTGGCTTTTGACCCATGATGCCCTTTCCCTTGTCTAAGGTAGGTAGGGGTGCTGTCTTAGGGGTATCCATGGCTCTAAACCCACTATAAGGTCTGGTTTGAAAAGGCCTAACAGGTTTTGGTGTAATAGGCTTAGTCTTCCCTATCTTCTCAATTCTCAGAGATAAGTTGACAACATCATCAAATGACCACAGAGGTTGCATCCTAACCTTGTTAGCAATGTTCTTATCTAGACCCTCTAAGTACCTAGCAATCCTTTCCTCAGGTTTCTGATTTATATCACACTGTAAGGTGAGTTGTTCAAACTCTCTCAAATAAGATTCAACAGGTTTGTCTCCTTGTTTCAACTTAGACAACTTGATAAACAGATCCTGGGTGTAATCCTTAGCAACAATTTTGTCTAACAGCTTCTTTTTCAGTTTAGTCCAAGACTTGATAGGTTCTTTACCTTCCCTAGCCCTTAACCCTTTCATAGTTTCATACCAAAGGGAAGCATACCCTTTCAGTTTAAGGATGGCTACTTTAAAAGACTTAGAATCATTGTATCCTTTGTACTCAAAGATCCTTTCTACTTCTCTTAGCCATTCTAACAAGTCATCAGGATTAAGACTACCAGAAAACTCAGGGATATCTTGGAGTGTAAACTACTAAGGTTCACAAGTTTTAAGTGATTTGATTAGTTTGACTCAAACTGTATCAAGTAACAAGGGATGTTGTTTTAGAGATTGTGAGTTGTTTAACTGAAAGATTCAAGGGATATGACTTGGATACAATCCTCTACAGCATGGCACAAGAGAAAAAGGATTCAAGACTGGTTTTAGAGACAGTTTCAAGTGTTACAGCAAAGCACAAACACCCTAGACTAACCTCAACAGCAAGTAAGTTAAACCACAGCAAAGCACAGGTATAACTTAGCTCACAATACAAGGCACTGATCAAACACCTTGGAGGTGTATCAGGCTTGCTTCAAACTACAGCTCTTAGCACAAGTTTGATAACATTGAGTGATTTCTCAAAGTTTAATTCATTCATTCATAAAAGTCTGCCTACAACAGTCATACAAGACCCCTTTATATAGAGAGGTTGATATCTTGTGAGCCATTGGATGTATAGATCATCCAAGGGCTAGCTTAGGATCTAAACTACTTCTACTGACACTAATTAAGAGCCTCACAATAGGACGAGCTCAACAACTAATAAGAACAGACACAAGACACAAAAGAAAAAAACAGACTGAACAAAAGCAAATAAAGCAGTTTTGGATTTTTCCTGAAATGGAAATCTGTTGCTCTTGTTGTCTTGCTGCCTTGCCTGGGTGTGTTGCTGCTCCTTGGGACTCTCTATTCTTATTATAACTTAGATAAGACCTGCCTTGGACGATGACAAGTTGACTTAAACAAAAGGAAGCCACAATCTGACATGTACCTTCTCTGTTTTTAGTTGTTTGCTGGACTCTAACTTGGGGTGTCTGTTTCATGAATTTTTACTAGACTTCAAAAGGGTTTGTCCTGGGCAAACTTGTAGCTTAATGGGTTGGCTTGATGGTAGGCCATGGTGGGGGTGGTTGGGATGCTCTGGTGTACCTCCTAGATACAGGGTTTGTGAATTGGTCTGTCTGTGCCTGAAGGTTTTTTTGTCTGTCTTGTGTGGGTAATGTGGGTTGTATTGGGGTTTGGCATGGGTTGTTGAGTCTTGGACTGTCTTCTTCATTGGGGTGGCTTGGCTTGGGTTGTTCTTGACTTGTCATAACTTGTTGTTTAGACCTTGTAACTCGAGCTTCCATCTGAGGGGTCAAGCTAGTCTTGTATGTGGTTTGATCATCAAGACCCTTTGGGTGAGCTCCTGCTGCAGCCTCCCCAGGTTGAAAAGGGCTTGACCTCAAGCCTGTGTCTTCCTCCCCCTCAGAGTCTTCATAGAAAGGACTAAGATCTCCCACATTGAATGTTCCATGGACTGCATACTCTCCTGGTAGATCAATTTTGTAGGCATTGGGACCTATCTTCTCTGTGACTTGAAAAGGACCATCTGCCCTGGGCTCTAGCTTGTTCTTTCTCTTGGAAGGGAACCTTTCTTTCCTTAGGTTGATCCATACTAGGTCTCCTGGTGCAAAGTCTTTCTTGGTCTTGGGAACCTTGGCATTCTTCTTGTATAGATCATTGGCTTTCTCAATTTGCTTTCTGACTGATTCATGGAGTTTTAGCATTTGTTCCACCCTCTTCTTGGCATCATAGTGGACCTCTGACCTGCACACATTAGACAAACTCAAAGGCATTAAGGGGTTAGTACCATAGACCACTTCAAAGGGGGAGTGGCATGTGGCTGCTGAGGGAGCTCTATTGAAAGAGAACTCTGCTTGAGCAACCTTTAAGTCCTAATCCTTGAGAGATTTGCTGACTATACACCTCAAGATTCTTCCCAAGGTCTTGTTAGTCACCTCAGTTTGGCCATCAGTTTGAGGGTGATGGGAGGTACTAAACAACAACCTAGTGTTAAGCAACTTCCACAATGTTCTCCAGAAATGGCTCATAAACTTGGTGTCTCTGTCAGACACAATGGTCCTTGGAACCCCATGCAACCTTACCACCTCATCAAGGTATAGCTCTGCTACACTCACAGCATCTTCAGTCTTCTTGCAAGCAATGAAATATGCCATTTTACTGAACCTATCCACAACCACCATGATAGAATCCTTCCCTCTTGCTGTCCTAGGTAATGCCATTATGAAATCCATACTTACATCCTCCCAAGGCCTACATGGGACTGGTAGGAGAGTGTAAGGTCCTGCTTGGAAAGAACTCTTGGCCTTTTGGCAAACTCCACACCTTCTGAGCACTATTTGAACCTCTCCCATCATTTTAGGCCAGTGGAATTGATCTTGTAGTATGTCCACAGTTTTCTGAACCCCAAAGTGTCCTCCAAGGCCACTCCCATGTACCTCCTTGATCAATAGGTTCCTATAAGATCCTCTGGGAACACACAACTTGTTTCCTTTAAATAAGAATCCATTTTGCAAAGTGTAGGGGGAATCAATGGTTCTTGTTCCCTCTTTCTGTGCCAACCAATCCTCTGCAAAGTCTGGATCTTCTTGATACATATCCTTCATGAACTCAAAACCAAGAACCCTTTGCTCCATAGTTGATAGCAGAGTGTACCTCCTAGACAATGCATCAGCCACCACATTTTGTTTGCCCTCTTTGTACTTGCTAGAAAAGGTGAATGACTGAAGGAACTCCACCCACTTAGCATTGGGACCTATCTTCTCTGTGACTTGAAAAGGACCATCTGCCCTGGGCTCTAGCTTGTTCTTTCTCTTGGAAGGGAACCTTTCTTTCCTTAGGTTGATCCATACTAGGTCTCCTGGTGCAAAGTCTTTCTTGGTCTTAGGAACCTTGGCATTCTTCTTGTATAGATCATTGGCTTTCTCAATTTGCTTTCTGACTGATTCATGGAGTTTTAGCATTTGTTCCACCCTCTTCTTGGCATCATAGTGGACCTCTGATCTACACACATTAGACAAACTCAAAGGCATTAAGGGGTTAGTACCATAGACCACTTCAAAGGGGGAGTGGCCTGTGGCTGCTGAGGGAGCTCTATTGAAAGAGAACTCTGCTTGAGCCAACTTTAAGTCCCAATCCTTGAGAGATTTGCTGACTATACACCTCAAGATTCTTCCCAACGTCTTGTTAGTCACCTCAGTTTGGCCATCAGTTTGAGGGTGATGGGAGGTACTAAACAACAACCTAGTGTTAAGCAGCTTCCACAATGTTCTCCAGAAATGGCTCATAAACTTTGTGTCTCTGTCAGACACAATGGTCCTTGGGATTCCATGTAACCTCACCACCTCATCAAGGTATAGCTCTGCTACACTCACAGCATCCTCAGTCTTCTTGCAAGCAATGAAATGTGCCATCTTACTGAACCTATCCACAACCACCATGATAGAATCCTTCCCTCTTGCTGTCTTAGGTAATGCCATTATGAAATCCATACTTACATCCTCCCAAGGCCTACATGGGACTGGTAGGGGAGTGTAAGGTCCTGCTTGGAAAGAACTCTTGGCCTTTTGACAACCTCCACACCTTCTGAGCACTATTTGAACTTCTCCCATCATCTTAGGCCAGTGGAATTGATCTTGTAGTATGTCCACAGTTTTCTGAACCCCAAAGTGTCCTCCAAGGCCACTTCCATGTACCTCCTTGATCAATAGACTCCTATAAGACCCTCTGGGAACACACAGCTTGTTTCCTTTGAACAAGAATCCATTTTGCAGAGTGTAGGGTGAATCACTGGTCCTTGTTCCCTCTTTCTGTGCTAACCAATCTTCTGCAAAGTCTGGATCTTCCTGATACATATCCTTCATGAACTCAAATCCAATAACCCTTTGCTCCATGGTTGATAGCAAAGTGTATCTTCTAGACAAAGCATCAGCTATCACATTTTTGTTTTCCTTCTTTGTACTTGCTAGAAAAGGTGAATGACTGGAGGAACTCCACCCATTTAGCATGCCTGTGACTGAGCTTATGTTGACCTCCTATGTATTTCAATGCCTCATGATCAGAGTGTAGGACAAAAGGTTTGGGCTTCAGGTAATGACTCCAATGCCTTAGAGCTCTGACAAGAGCATAGAACTCTTTATCATATGTAGAATAGTTCAGCTTGGCACCACTTAGCTTTTCACTAAAGTAGGCTACAGGTTTCTTCTCTTGGATGAGGACAGCTCCAATTCCCACTCCACTTGCATCACATTCAACCTCAAATAGGCAATCACAGTTTGGCAATCTTAGGATAGGTGCACTGCACAAGAGCTTCTTCATGTGTTTGAAAGCCTGTAAAGCATTCTCAGTCCAAGTGAACTCTCCCTTCTTCATGCACTCAGTGAGAGGTGCTGCAATGGTGCTAAAGGCCTTAATGAATCTTCTGTAGAAGGATGCTAAGCCATGGAATCCCCTTACTTCTGTAATACTCCTAGGGATAGGCCAAGACTGGACTGCCATGATCTTGTCTTGATCAACTGAAATGCCTCTACCAGATACCGCATATCCTAGAAACTTGACTTCCTCAGTCATGAAGGTGCACTTCTCAAGCTTCCCAAAGAGCTTGCTCTCCTTAAGTATTTCAAACACAGCCTCAAGATGCCTCAAATGATCATCCTTGCTCTTGCTGTAGATGAGGATATCATCAAAGTAGACCACCACAAATCTCCCTAGGCAAGGCCTAAGCACCTCTGTCATCAACCTCATGAAGGTACTTGGGGCATTTGACAGGCCAAAGGGCATGACAAGCCACTCATAAAGGCCATGCTTTGTTTTGAAGGTTGTCTTCCACTCATCTCCTTCTCTGATCCTCAATTGATGGTAACCTTGCCTCAAGTCAATCTTAGAAAAGAACCCTGAGCCACTTAGCTCATCCAACATGTCATCAAGCCTAGGTATAGGGAACCTATACTTGACTGTGATGTTGTTGATAGCCCTGCTATCTATGCACATCCTCCAAGTCCCATCCTTCTTAGGAACCAACAATGCAGGCACAGCACAAGGGCTTAATGACTCCCTTACAAACCCTTTACTCATCAACTCTCCAACTTGCTTTTGTAGCTCTTGTGTAGCCTTAGGATCACATCTGTAGGCTGTTCTATTAGGTAGTACAGACCCTGGCACAAGGTCTATTTGGTGTTCAATCCCTCTCAAAGGGGGTAAGCCATCAGGAAGTTCCTCTGGAAACACTTCCTTGAACTGATCAATGAGGGGCTTAACATCTGCAGGGATCACCTTAGACTCTTCTTCCTGAACTTCCTTTGATAGCAGCATTACTATAGGTTGCTCCTCACTACACTCCTTGACCATTGCTGACTCAGATAGAAATACAACTCCACTAAAATCCTCAGCCATACTTGGACTTCCATAGCTCTTCTGGTGTGGTGGCAAGGGGGCTAATGTCACCTTCCTGCTCCCATGCTTGAAAGAATAGGTATTGCTTCTTCCTTGGTGTATGGAGCTTTTATCAAACTCCCATGGCCTTCCTAATAGCAAGTGACAGGCATCCATTGGAACCACATCACACAATACTTCATCCTTGTACACACTGCCAATGGAGAAAGGGACCATGCATTGCTTATCCACCTTAACCTCTGCTCCCTTACTCAGCCATCTCAACTTATAGGGGTGAGGGTGATCTTGAGTGCTCAACTTCAGCTTATCAACCATAGTAACAGAAGCCACATTGGTACAACTACCTCCATCTATAATAAGATTACAAACCCTCCCTTGTATGGTACATCTGCTCCTGAAAATGAGGGACCTTTGATCCTCCTCCAAAGGTATCTGTTGTGAATGCATTACTCTCCATAGGACTAAGCTGTGGCCTGTGTCAGGGAGTGCCACTATTGCCTCCTGACTAGACTCTTCTTCCTCACTCACCACTTCTTCAACCTCAGGCTCATCCCTTTCATACTCAACTAGACCCTCTTTCTCCCAAGCCTCAACTTCCATTATGGTTAAGGTCTTCTTAGAAGGGCAATCCTTCCTGAAATGTCCATAGCCTTGACATTGGAAGCACCTAATTCTGTTCTCAGTCAATGAAGTGCTTGGCTTTTGACCCATGATGCCCTTACCCTTGTCTAAGATAGGTGGGGGTGCTGTCTTGGGGGTATCCATGGTTCTAAACCCACTATAAGGTCTGGTTTGAAAAGGCCTAACAGGTTTTGGTGTAGCAGGCTTAGTCTTCCCTATCTTCTCAATTCTCAGAGATAGGTTGACAACATCATCAAATGACCACAGAGGTTGCATCCTAACCTTGTTAGCAATGTTCTTATCTAGACCCTCTAAGTACCTAGCAATCCTTTGCTCAGGTTTCTCATTTATATCACATTGTAAGGTGAGTTGTTCAAACTCCCTCAGATAGGATTCAACAGGTTTGTCTCCTTGTTTCAACTTAGACAACTTGATAAACAGATCCTGGGTGTAATCCTTAGCAAAAAATTTGTCTAACAGTTTCTTTTTCAGTTTAGTCCAAGACTTGATGGGTTCCTTACCTTCCCTAGCCCTTAACCCTTTCATAGTCTCATACCAAAGGGAAGCATACCCTTTCAGTTTAAGGATGGCTACTTTAAAAGACTTGGAATCATTGTATCCCTTGTACTCAAAGATCCTTTCTACTTCTCTAAGCCATTCTAACAAGTCATCAGGATTAAGACTACCAGAAAACTCAGGGATATCTACCTTAAGATGCTTGTCTGTGTTCCTGTGGATGGAAGCTCTGCTTCTTGTTGAGTCATCTGAGTCTGGGTACTCCTCATCATCAGGTGGCCTTCCTCTGCCTCCTCCTTGGCCTCTTCCACGTCCTCTACCTCTCCCTCCAGCAAGCAAATGGTTGCCTATAACTTGGTCCAAGGTTCTGGTTCGGGTGGTTACAATCCCAGCCAGATCCTCCATCCTTGCTTCTACTCCTGCTAGTCTCTCTTCACTCATTGGGCTATTTTTGTGTTTTTAAATGTAGTTAGGGAAAATGAACTCACTAAGACTCTCAACCAAAGCTCTGATAACCAATTTGGAGTGTAAACTACTAAGGTTCACAAGTTTTAAGTGATTTGATTAGCTTGACTCAAACTGAAAACAATATCAAGTAACAAGGGATGTTGTTTTAGAGATTGTGAGTTGTTTAACTGAAAGATTCAAGGGATATGACTTGGATACAATCCTCTACAGCAAAGCACAAGAGAAAAAGGATTCAAGACTGGTTTTAGAGACAGTTTCAAGTGTTACAGCAAAGCACAAACACCCTAGACTAACCTCAACAGCAAGTAAGTTAAACCACAGCAAAGCACAGGTATAACTTAGCTCACAATACAAGGCACTGATCAAACACCTTGGAGGTGTATCAGGCTTGCTTCAAACTACAGCTCTTAGCACAAGTTTGATAACATTGAGTGATTTCTCAAAGTTTAATTCATTCATTCATAAAAGTCTGCCTACAACAGTCATACAAGACCCCTTTATATAGAGAGGTTGATATCTTGTGAGCCATTGGATGTATAGATCATCCAAGGGCTAGCTTAGGATCTAAACTACTTCTACTGACACTAATTAAGAGCCTCACAATAGGACGAGCTCAACAACTAATAAGAACAGACACAAGACACAAAAGAAAAACAGACTGAACAAAAGCAAATAAAGCAGTTTTGGATTTTTCCTGAAATGGAAATCTGTTGCTCTTGTTGTCTTGCTGCCTTGCCTGGGTGTGTTGCTGCTCCTTGGGACTCTCTATTCTTATTATAACTTAGATAAGACCTGCCTTGGACGATGACAAGTTGACTTAAACAAAAGGAAGCCACAATCTGACATGTACCTTCTCTGTTTTTAGTTGTTTGCTGGACTCTAACTTGGGGTGTCTGTTTCATGAATTTTACTAGACTTCAAAAGGGTTTGTCCTGGGCAAACTTGTAGCTTAATGGGTTGGCTTGATGGTAGGCCATGGTGGGGGTGGTTGGGATGCTCTGGTGTACCTCCTAGCTACAGGGTTTGTGAATTGGTCTGTCTGTGCCTGAAGGTTTTTTTGTCTGTCTTGTGTGGGTAATGTGGGTTGTCTTGGGGTTTGGCAAGGGTTGTTGAGTCTTGGACTGTCTTCTTCATTGGGGTGGCTTGGCTTGGGTTGTTCTTGACTTGTCATAACTTGTTGTTTAGACCTTGTAACTCGAGCTTCCATCTGAGGGGTCAAGCTAGTCTTGTATGTGGTTTGATCATCAAGACCCTTTGGGTGAGCTCCTGCTGCATATCTACCTTAAGATGCTTGTCTGTGTTCCTGTGGATGGAAGCTCTGGTTCTTGTTGAGTCATCTGAGTCTGGGTACTCTTCATCATCAGGTGGCCTTCCTCTGCCTCCTCCTTGGCCTCTTCCACGTCCTATGCCTCTTCCTCCACCAAGCAAATGGTTGCCTATAACCTGGTCCAGGGTTCTGGTTAGGGTGGTTACAATCCCAGCCAGATCCTCCATCCTTGCTTCTACTCCTACTAGTCTCTCTTCACTCATTGGGCTATTTTTGTGTTTTTAAATGTAGTTAGGGAACATGAACTCACTAAGACTCTCAACCAAAGCTCTGATAACCAATTTGGAGTGTAAACTACTAAGGTTCACAAGTTTTAAGTGAACTTGACTAGCTTGACTCAAACTGAGGACAATGTCAAGTAACAAATGGATGTTGTTTTAGAGAGGGTGAGTTGTTTAACTGAAAGACTCAAGGGATATGACTTAGAGACAATCCTCTACAGCAAGGCACAAGAGAAAGGACTCAAGACTGGTTTTAGAGACAGTTTCAAGTGTTACAGCAAAGCACAAACACCCTAGACTAACCTCAACAGCAAGCAAGTTAACCACAGCAAAGCACAAATATAACTTGACTCACAATACAAGGCACTGATCAAACACCTTGGAGATGTATCAGGCTTGTTTCAAACTACAGCTCTTAGCACAAGTTTGATAAAATTGAGTAATTCCTCAAAGTTTAATTCATTCATTCATCAAAGTCTAACTGAAACAACATACAAAGACCTCCTTATATAGAGAGGCTGATATCTTGTGAGCCATTGGATGTATGGATCATCCAAGGGCCAGCTTAGGATCTAAACTACTTCTACTGACATTAATTAAGAGCCTCACAATAGGACGAGCTCAACAACTATAAAGAACAGACACAAAACACAAAAGAAAACAGACTGAACAAAAGCAAATAAAGCAGTTTTTGGAGTTTTCCTGAAATGGAAATCTGTTGTTCTTGTTGTCTTGTGCTTTGCTCTGGGTGTTTTGTTGCTCCTTGGAACTCTCCACTCTTATGAGGACGTAGATAAACCTGCCTTAGATGAAGACAAGTTGACTTAAGCAAAAGAAAACATCATCTGAGCATGTACTACCTCTGCTATGCTGCTTACTGGACTCTAGCTTTGGGGTGTCTGTTTCATGGGTTTTTGCTAGACTTCAAAATGGTTTGTCCTGGGAAAACTTGTAGCTTAGAGGGTTGTCTTGATGGTAGGCCATAGTGGGGGTGGTTGGGATGCCCTGGTGTACCTCCTAGATGCAGGGTTTGTTAAATGGTCTGTCTGGGCCTGAATGGCTTTGTTTCTGTTTTGTGTGGGTAATGTGGGTTGTGTTGGGGCTTGGCATGGGTTGTTGAACCTTGGACTGTCTCCCTCACTGTTGTAGCTTGGCATGGCTTGGTCTTGGCTTGTCATAGCTTGTTGTTTGGACCTTGTAACTCTAGCTTCCATCTGAGGGGTCAAGCTTGTCTTGTTTGTGGTTGGATCATTAAGACCTCTTGGGTGAGCTCCTGCTGCAATAACGTTGTCACAAAATTGTCCTGCGAGGTATCATTATAACTCGCATATGTGATCGACCAGTCAACTGTTTGACTTATGGCTCGTTGAACCCACCATCAATCGACTTCACAGAATAATTGCCAGAGTTATCAGCTCATGTAGGCGATTACGGACCAAAACAAATATAATGTAATTCAGTTCACTTTGTGGTGTTCAATGTTGTCAGTACAACCCACATGAAAACAAAATATAAAACAAAACGATGATTTCATAGATAGTTTTATGAAAAAGATACAGGTGTCTAATCCATATAAACCAACTAATACAACTCAGGAACACGTTTGATTCCCATGGAAATAACGTGCCCTTCATGCTTATCATATCTCAATGGTTTAGTGAGAGGATCTGCGACGTTATCTGTGACACCCTCAAATTTGCGAAAAGAAAGAAAATAATTTAAATAAATAAAAGATGAGAATACGTTTCTAATAGGTTCACTTTAGTGAAAATCGGTAAATTTTTAAAACCAGAACCGACTATTAAATATATTCATCATAACAAAGGTGTCTTGAAGAAAACGGTTCATAACAAAAAGGAATTAATATTATACATAAAAATTATCCAAAACCGGAGACATATCTCCCGTATAAATACGAAATAAAAGAGTGTATAATAATATACAATCCTAAAGAACCGAATATAGGTCCAAGGTAATACTTCGCTCGCTAGCTCGTCAATGTACCCAAGTATGCATCAACAACCTGCCAACCGCATTAAATATAAACACGGAAGCCACAGTCAGTGGGGGAGTAACTCCGAGTTCTCCCAGCCACGAAATGTCGAGTTTAATAAAACATGAATAACATAAAAGAGATGTATATGGAAAATACAACACTTGAACATATACGATATGCTTTTCATGTTATGAATACAACTAACTAACATATAACCTATCATATGAAAGCTATCATGTGAATCTTATAATAACCTATAACACGAGGTAGAGAAGCTGGTATGCTAGCTAAGAGGTTACCTTTAACATGGCCATGATACACTCAAACCCTAATCCAACATAATATCATGTGAATCAGTTAACAACCAGTAATCCAAACTCTATCAACCTTAGCCGGCTTGCATCTCACCTTCTAAGATTCATAGAATCATACAAACATGAAAGACCAATACTTCTATAAACATGCATAAGTTCCTAGGACGGCCAATAGTCGACTGTAACTCGAGTCTATACCACAAGGTAGGAAAACATCCTAGCCCTAGACTGATCAGACCTAGCGACAACAGCTAACCCATTCCCTGTCTCATTACTAAACAGTACATGAGAAACTCTACTAGGCGACCCCCTAAGCAGAGATGGCTAGTACTTAAGCTGGCTCCATTCCCAAAGTGGAAGCCATTAGGCAGCCATGCCCCCGGCTTGGTATCAAAGGGCCCAAGTCAGTGACACAGAAGCTATCAGTGGTGAACATATACTCGTTAAAGATAGTACTGCCTATCCATGTCATGGTCCAAGATACTCATTTAGAATTAGAATGGTCAAGACGCCATATACTCATAAGTCTCTATGGGTACTTAGTCAACACGACACCAACCATATAATTAAACAGTCACGGGAAAAACATCCTATCATGTGACTAATTGCATATAAATCATATTCAAATATCATATCGCCTCATATCTACTAAGGCTCATTCATTCCTTCATTAAATAAAACCTTACCTGAAGACAAATCCCCGACCCGAGTCCCGCGACGGGTCATCAGTCAAAACGGGGCTGACTAGATCTTAGTTTGACCAAACCCGTTTGGTCAAACCGGCTAGAAACAGAGTCTTTACCAATTAGACTTAGACATAAAATCAACATATTCATTACATTTTATTTTATTAAAACTTCTAACATGTGAATTATTAAATCTTACGAAAAACCCGCTTGACTTAAAGAATATCAAATTAAACTACGATCTCGTATTATAATTTCTAACATGTGAGAAATAATAATTTTTATGAAAAACCTTTTAATTAAATATTTTACTTATTAACATTTCTCACTTGCTAAATATTACAAAACACGATAAAATAACAATAACTCAAAAACCGTCACAAGTCCAACAAGGTTACTCATGAGCTGATTTGGGGCGGACCTCACACGGGCCTGGACTGGGCCCACGGGCTGTTTTGGGCTGTTTTGGACTGTTTTGATCGACTTTACTAAAAACCGTTTCCTAATATTTCCCGCATGCTTAACATATTTAAAACCCGTCAAAACAACAACAAAACAAACAAGTATCGACACAACTCCCAAGGACCAAACCCCGGACCAACCCAGACCTGGCTGGACCGGCCTGAACCGGCTGGACCAGGCCTGAACCGGCCGGTTTGGGTTGGTTTTCCAGCCCCACCAACGGCCACCCTACACGGCCAAACTAACCACTATTCCTAATTATTTCTAACATGATTTTTATTAACAACATCCATTTTTAAACATCCAATTCAACCATCATTCATACCAAAATCATGATTATGAACCAATCATCAAAATATGGCAAGAACACTAATCATGCTAATTATTCATACAACATAATGAAAATAACTACTTATCATGTTACTACTTAAAAATCATAAGTAACAATAACATGAACCAAAAACATAAGGAACAAAGGATATGTAACATTAAATCGTCGAGTAACTCGGAATCGTTACCTTAGCTAGCAAAATCAATTAGCACCAAAATAAGAAGTAAATAAAAATAAGAAACCCGTCTTCTAATCTTCTCCTAAAATATACGAGTCACTAAACTCGTCTTCAAAATCTTCCCCTATAAGAAATGACAAGAAAATATTTGTTAGAATTAAAACTTGATTTTCCATAATTAAAGTGTTGAAAACGATTTTGTCGGAATTGAAAATAAACCGTACTTGAAGATGGAGAGCGAAGAGGAGATTCTAGAAATATAAGTTAGGACGGATTTAATTAAGAAATGAAGGTTTTATGATGTTTTTGCTCAAGAACGACGAAGAACAAATGAAGAACGACGAAGAACGAATGAAGAACGATGAAGAACGATTAATTAGATCTTAATTTGATTGATTGTAAAATGAAAAGTTGTTGGTGAGTAATGATGGAGTGTGCCGTGTACATATAGAAGAAATAATGAGTCGGGTTTTGAAATTGTTGTTACTGAATTGACTCGGATTTTATAATTATATTACGGTAATTGATTAAATATAATTAAAGATTAAGTTAATTAAACTAAATATCAAGATATTATGTTATTGTAATGAA
>JAIUZE010002542.1:39966-56184 GCA_022085475.1 Heliosperma pusillum | reverse complement strand
ATAACGTAAATTATATTATTTTTCAAAATAAAATTTCGGTCTTTCAATTTATGAGGCGAGTCGGAAAAGTCAACGAAAGTCAAAGTCGACTTAAAAGTCAAGAAAAGTCAAAGATGACATAAAAGTCAAGAAAAGTTTATGACGACTTAAAAGTCAAGAAAAGTCAATGACGACTTTAAAAAGTCAAGAAAAAGTCAAAGACGACTTAAAAGTCAAGAAAAGTCAAAGATGACTAAAAACGTGATTTTCATGAAATCTCTCAGAAATTCCAAATACGAACGCGGAATTTCAAAATACGACGCGAAACAATAAATTATATTTTAAAAACTTAACCTTGCTGAAAAGTATACTTAAGAAATTTTACTAGAAAAATAGGGTACTTTTCGGGTTGTTACACAAATGGCCTACCACCGATCGACAATGCCTACGACCGATCGGCAGAGACATCCTGGGGGCCCTTTCCACTTCTTCCTAAGCCTTGTGGACAATTCATACAAGCCCACCTATCGGTGGGAGCCCACATCTACCTTGAACTATCAAATGAAGACCTATAGAGAACAATTTAAGCCCACACCTATCGTGAAGACCCATCCACCGATCAGTGGGAGCTTAGAGGGATGGTCGAACTACCTCTCTAATCCACGGGGCACGCTTTGTTGGGGAAGGGACTCGAGCTTATCGAAGCCCAAGCCACTAGGACGCGAGATCGGGCCCAAATCAGAGAAAACCTAACCCTAGACCTAAAGGAGGGTTATAAGTGGGAGAGGCAGCAGATCTCAAGAGGTATCTCTCCCTAGAGGCAAGATCCCTTGTCACGGATCGAGTTTCCGCTCAAAAACTCCATTTTAGATTATTGTTTTACACTTTTTAGTCGATTAGTTTTAAGTTTTCGTTCATTTACAACACTATACCGATCGGCATAGCTTGAGGCCGATCGGCGTTTTCCTTGTTTTTGCCCTAATTCAGGTTCTGATTCAGTTTTATTTTGTTTTCTGTCATTTTCGCATTTAGTTATTTCGTTCGTTTATTGTTTCCACATCGCTTTGCTATGATGCCTTATGCTAATACAGTAGTTCATATGCTTAGATCTATTTCACCCATGAGTAGCTAATCTGCATGCTAGGGCTAGGGTGAACTATTGTGGATCCGGGATTTGGGGGTTCCAATTAAACCGTTTATGCATCTGAACCTATGTTTGATTTAATTGTCGTTTGACTGACCTAGGACGCTAGGTTATCATTTGTTTAGTGTATTTCCCCTGAGACTGACCAAGTGATTGGGAAAATAGACCTGACACCAATCGGCATAGCCTTATACCGATCGGTAGACATATAGGATAGTGATTTCTGTGAGACCGAACCAGTTATCAGAGTCGCTAGGGGTGGTTAGGAGGCCGAACAAGCAACTTTCTGACCCTTTAGGCTGTTTAGACCTTGGCTGACCTATCCCGTTGATACATAGTGATCCCGTTTCTGCCCTAGTTTTTCCTTCATCTGATTTTCGTACCCTTTTTATTGCATTTCGATTATTGCTTTTGTTTGTTATCCCTCTTTCTCAACCTCTCAATCTATTAAAACCTGTTACTTGGCATAACTGAACTTGACCCTAGATTTGATTAGATCGACCGCCTCCCTGTGATCGACCCGGACTTATTACTAGCTGCCCTAGTTAGTTTTAGTTTGGACTTATAAATATTGTTTGATAGCGGACTAAGAACGACATAAATCTCGCGCATCAAAATGGCGCCGTTGCCGGGGAGGCGATTGACTGATTAATTTGGTGTTTCTTTTCTGTTCGAAGTGACTTCTGTGAAATTCTGCCCTTATACCGATCGGTACATACCCCCACCGATCGGTCTGTCTATTTTCTGACTGTTTTTTGCAAGTTTGTATGAGCAGGAGAAATTCTGCTGCCCTGCTGAACTTCGATCCTGAACCTGAAAGATTACTGCGTAGAAATCGAAGGCTGGCTGACAACGAAAGCACACATACACCCACAATAACACCTACATCTTCACCATCACCTACAATATTACCTACATCAACCCCACCAACATCACCGAGAACCACAATGCCTAAACTTAGTGATGAAGGGATGCCTACTGCTGCACAGGTGCCCACAGGGACTCTCAGCCCTAACCTCACAGCAACCAACTTTAAAATTGACCCATCCTTCTACAACCTCATCCACAAAGAACAATTTGGTGGTGCGCTATCCGAAGACCCGGCGCGCCACATCAACCGATTTTGTGACCTTTGCCAATTGATCACCCACGAAGGGGTGACACAAGATCAACTCCGGAGGATGATGTTCGCTCATTCATTGAGGGACAAAGCATCATCTTGGCTGGAAACTGTGCCAGCAGCCACATCAAACACTTGGGCCACCCTTGTCCTAGCATTCTACAGGAAATTCTTCCCTCCGGAGAGGACAGCCAACCTCAGGATGCAAATTACTGGTTTTAGGCAGCGGTTAAATGAGAGCCTATACGACGCATGGGAAAGGTTTAAGGGTCTGGAAAAACAGTGCCCACATCACGGTTTTGGGGAAGGGTTCATGGCGATGACATTCTACAATGGCTTAACAGCGGACTCGAGGAGGACCTTGGATTCAGCCGCTAATGGGATGTTTTCTTCTGTGGAGGTTGCTGAGGCTCGTAACATCATTGAAACTATGGCCAGCCATAGTATCCGGTATGGCCAGTCTAGTACCACAGTTGGTGCTATAGGGGATGATTCTTATTTCCAGCAGAGCATGACCTCGCAGATCGAGGATCTTAAAGCCCAGTTGGCCAGTTTGAAAGTCAAAACAGCCCCGACGATTGCTCCACCGATCGGCCCTATACCCTCACCGATCGGTGCCCTCCAACAACAATACACTATGGACAGTTTTGGGTACCTAGGGGTAGTAGAACAGGTGGCTGCTTATCAGAACTATCAGCAGCAGAACTTCAACCAGCAGTACAACAGGCCAAACCCTCAGTACCAGCATCCACCGATCGGCCAACCATCTCAACCGATCAGTCAAGTTCCATACCAGCAACAAAACAGACCTCAACCCTTCAAGCCTCCTACATTCACAGATATGAACGATTTGAGGATGATGCTGATGGGAATGCAGAAAAGCCAGGAGCACCTCATTGCTCAAGTGGCTAAAATGGACCAAGAAAAGGCGGGGGCTATTAAGAACTTGGAGATTCAGATTGCTCAACTAGCAGCCTCACAAGCTCAGAGGCAGCAAGGCCAACTACCATCTCAGCCTAGCAAGTCTCCTGACCAAGTCCATCATTTGAATGCCATAACATTGAGGAGTGGGACCACCTATGAGGCTGAGGACAGAGCAGAAAGTTCTGGGAAGAATGCTGAGAGGTCTGAGAAGCAGAAAAACGAAGAAAATGGCCAGAATATCACTCCCACCGATCGTCCCATCCCCTATACCGATCGGTCTGAACCTTTCAAAGCTGCTGAGAATGATGTTGAAGCTGGTTTGGGCAAGGGGAAGCAGTCAGAAGAAGCTGGGATGAAGATTAAGCTTCCCTTCCCTGGTCGTCTTAAGAAGAAACCCCCCTACGAGGAACAATTCGGTAAGTTCAAAGAGGTACTTACTAAACTTGACATCACTATTCCATTTCTAGATTTAGTTTTGCAAGTACCCTCTTATACTAAATTCCTAAAAGACATCTTAACCCGGAAAAAGACCCTCCCCAAGGTTGAGACCGTCGCTTTTACAGAAAGGTGTAGTGCACCTCGACAAAGTGACTCTCCACCTAAACTAGGTGACCCCGGTAGTTTCAGCATCCCATGTACCATAGGCGCCCTTAATATAGATAATGCCTTATGTGACCTAGGAGCTAGTGTTAGTGTCCTACCCTTATCCTTAGCTATGAAGATGGGCTTGACCCAATTCAAGAGCTCGAATATGACAGTCCAAATGGCGGATAGGACCACTTCACGACCTTTGGGTTTACTTGAGGATGTCCCGGTTAAGATGGGTGGGTTTTACATACCGGTCGATTTCGTAGTGTTAGACATACCTGAAAATGCCGACATCCCTATCATCTTAGGGAGACCTTTTCTACACACTACAGGTGCTATAATTGATGTTGCTAAGAGGACCTTGACTTTTAAGGTGGGGGGTGAACTTCTAGTGTTTAAACCTTATGATACACCCCGCTCTCCCTTAGTTGTAAAGACCAATTCGATCATTAGAGACCAGAACCGGCCATTAAAGGACCCCACCTACCAGTTTGGAGACCTCACCTGTCAGTCTGCAGTACCCACCGATCGGCCTCACACCCTTGCCGATCGGCATCCACCCCCCACAGAGCTCCATGATCATCCCCTGCCCCAGATTGTTAGTTCTGACCTTCCCCTGTCTCCTGCTAGTGTTGATGCTATGAGTTCTGCCTGTTCTGTTAATGTTATATCTCCGTCTCACATCTTTGGAGACACCTTGGAGACTTTTCAACCTTTGGATGCAGGAATTTATGACTCACGTGATTGGCGAGGCCATCCGAGATCAACCGGGCACGGAGATTCACCACTTGCCGGTCTGCCGAGTGTACTATGGGCCAACCATCCTCCTGTGGATGCTCGTGCTGTTTGGAGGCCAAGAGAGGCCTGTGCTGATGACATTCCCTACACTTGATCCGAAGCTAAACAAGGTCGTGCGGGACCTAACTGAAACCAGCGCTTCCGGGAGGCAACCCGTTGTTATTTGCTTTTCGTTTTTGGAACAATCTTATTTCAGTTGTAATAGTTAGACAATTTTTGCTTTTGTTTTGAGACATTTTAAGACATTGTGTGAGATGAGAGCGAGAGAGACATTTTTCCTCCTGTTTTGTAATGCTACAGGTAGTGACGGAGCCGTCTAGCTGATGATAGCTCGGGATGGTGAGGACCTGTTCACCATTCACCGCCTTGCTTTGAACCGGTTTGGGGGAACTCTCACTTATTCTGTAAGTCTACCCTCTCCACTTTCACTCTCACCTGCATTCCCCATTCTCCTTTAACGACCTTTGCTCCGATTTTCGTCAATTGAGGACAATGACGAGTTTGGTTTGGGGGAGGGTTTTGGTTGTGTGCTTCATATGTGCTTCATTCATAGTGGTTTGAGATGTGCAAAGCGACGATGAAGATATATACACTTAGCTTAAGTCATCTCAACTGTGGCCTAACTTATATGATATGACATATTGAGATTAGATTGGATTAACGAGTCTAACTTGTCTAAATTGACTTGTTTGATGTGAATCTACTTTGTATCGAAATGCTTCTCAATGACGTACTGTAATTCTTAACCTGTATGCTCGTGCTTGATTCATAAGTGTGAATATTGACTCGTTGTAGTTTCCGAAGGTATGCACTCTAGGTCCGCGGACCGGGCATTCACTTAAATTTGAACTCCACTTAGCCAAATTGCCTTGATTCGTACCTTTAGATGTAGGATCCACTCTTTATTGACCACGTTTCACAAGACTATATTGACTACCTTGGTTACAACCTTACAAATTATGAACTACATCGTAAAAACATCCTACCCAGACTGTAATGGTTGCGTATAGGAGAGTTATGTCACGAAAACGTGTCAAATGAAGAAAAGGGCCTGATTTTTGAAGTTTTTGAGCTGATACCGATCGGTGTGGCCTAGTACCCCGATCGGTGAAGGTGTATGCCGATCGGCAACCCCCTGTTTTTGGCCTGTTTCATTGTTATTTGAATATATGGAGAATAATTCAGCTCCACAGCAAGTTATACAGCAAGAATAGTGATCGAAAGTTGAGTTTCCAAACAATAAAGTGAAGTACTGAGATCTACTGTGAAGGTAGCAGTTCCAAAATGGTGCTATCAATATATGAATGTGAATTCCTATTGTGTGAAGTGCAAATACTGAAGTTATGATAATGTCAAGAGATTCGAATTTTTGCCTATGATCGGTATTGGTTAATGTTATGGTCGTCTGGGTCTTTTCATTAGTGGTAGCGCAACCACCAGTTTTTTGAGCCCCACACTCCCATACGCGTTAGCACGCACCCATCTTTCACCTATTGAACATAGCCCCATTACAACCTTGTGCCCAGCATACCTTGAGAACTTTTAGTACTACGAGTATTATTTACGAACTTGAATCATGTTATTGAGTGTGCTTGTTGAGTCTCTACTTTTGAGCTCGTTTGCAAGGTCTTGCGTTATTCATGAAGAACATTGAAATTTAGGCATGTATAAGACCTGTTTTGAAGGTCGACTCTTGTGCACTTGTTCTTATCTATTTGTGAAAGCCATAGTTTGGATGAACAGAAAGCATGGAGTGTCCAGAGTCGTTATCTCTTACCGTGGTCATTAAGTGTGCTTTGGTTTATGTTTACTTGAGGACAAGTAAAGGTTTGGTTTGGGGGAGTTTGATGTGCATATTTTATATGCACATTTACACACTTATTCGCCCCCATTTCAGTCTTACTTATAGCTCATTTGAGCCGATTTCATGTCATATCCCTCGCCTATGCTACTTTGGTATGTTTTGTTCCTCAATTGCAGGTTTAGGACTTCTCGGGGTGCTTTTGGATGCATTTTGGATAGTTTGAAGGGAAATAGATTGAGTTCTAGATATGTGATTGAGGCGATTCAAAATGGATAAGATAGATCTCTTTCTTAGCTTCGGAATGAGACCAAGAACGCCAAAATCCGCCAAGTAACGAAGAAATGGCGGACGTTTTAAGTTCAGTGCGCGGTGCAGGAATTTAACAGTGCCTCCGATCGGCAATGACTTCCACCGATCGACCAAGGGCCAAATGGCCTACCACCGATCGACACCGATCGGCAATGCCTCCCACCGATCGTCCAAGGGATACCACCGATCGTCAGAGACATCCTGGGGGCCCTTTCCACTTCTTCCTAAGCCTTGTGGACACTTCATACAAGCCCACCTATCGGTGGGAGCCCACATCTACCTTGAACTATCAAATGAAGACCTATAGAGGACAATTCAAGCCCACACCTATCGTCAAGACCCATCCACCGATCGGTGGGAGCCTAGAGGGATGGTCCAACTACCTCTCTAATCCACGGGGCACGCTTTGTTGGGGAAGGGACTCGAGCTTATCGAAGCCCAAGCCACTAGGACGCGAGATCGGGCCCAAATCAGAGAAAACCTAACCCTAGACCTAAAGGAGGGTTATAAGTGGGAGAGGCAGCGGATCTCAAGAGGTATCTCTCCCTAGAGGCAAGATCCCTTGTCACGGATCGAGTTTCCGCTCAAAAACTCATTTTAGATTATTGTTTTACACTTTTTAGTCGATTAGTTTTAAGTTTTCGTTCATTTACAACACTATACCGATCGGCATAGCTTGAGGCCGATCGGCGTTTTCCTTGTTTTTGCCCTAATTCAGGTTCTGATTCAGTTTTATTTTGTTTTCTGTCATTTTCGCAATTAGGTTATTTCGTTCGTTTATTGTTTCCACATCGCTTTGCTATGATGTTTATGCTAATACAGTAGTTCATATGCTTAGATCTATTTCACCCATGAGTAGCTAATCTGCATGCTAGGGCTAGGGTGAACTATTGTGGATCCGGGATTTGGGGGTTCCAATTAAACCGTTTATGCATCTGAACCTATGTTTGATTTAATTGTCGTTTGACTGACCTAGGACGCTAGGTTATCATTTGTTTAGTGTATTTCCCCTGAGACTGACCAAGTGATTGGGAAAATAGACCTGACACCAATCGGCATAGCCTTATACCGATCGGTAGACATATAGGATAGTGATTTCTGTGAGACCGAACCAGTTATCAGAGTCGCTAGGGGTGGTTAGGAGGCCGAACAAGCAACTTTCTGACCCTTTAGGCTGTTTAGACCTTGGCTGACCTATCCCGTTGATACATAGTGATCCCGTTTCTGCCCTAGTTTTTCCTTCATCTGATTTTCGTACCCTTTTTATTGCATTTCGATTATTGCTTTTGTTTGTTATCCCTCTTTCTCAACCTCTCAAACTATTAAAACCTGTTACTTGGCAGAACTGAACTTGACCCTAGATTTGATTAGATCGACCGCCTCCCTGTGATCGACCCGGACTTATCACTAGCTGCCCTAGTTAGTTTTAGTTTGGACTTATAAATATTGTTTGATAGCGGACTTAGAACGACATAAATCTCGCGCATCAATGCATAGAATCAATTTAGAAGAAGGCCAAAAACCTTGTGTTCAAGGTCAACGCCGTCTTAATCCCAACATGCAGGAAGTAGTTAAAACTGAAGTTAAGAAATTGCTAGATGCTGGCATAATCTATGCAATCTCTGACTCTAAATGGGTTAGCCCTGTTCAAGTTGTTCCCAAGAAAGGAAGAACAACAGTAGTCAAAAATGAGAAGAATGAGCTCATCCCCACAAGGATTGTGACGGGATGGCGTATGTGTATTGAGTACAGAAAGCTGAATCAATCAACTAGGAAAGATCACTATCCTCTACCCTTCATTGACCAAATGCTAGAGAGGTTAGCTTGTCACAAGTATTTCTGTTATCTAGATGGTTACTCAGGATTTTTCCAAATCCCTATCCACCCTGAGGACCAAGAGAAAACCACCTTCACTTGTCCCTATGGTACTTTCGCTTATCGCAGAATGCCATTTGGCTTGCGTAATGCACCTGCCACTTTCCGGCGTTGCATGACCAGTATCTTCTCAGAATTTGTTGAATCTATCATGGAAGTATTTATGGACGACTTTAGCGTCTATGGCATTTCCTTTGATCATTGTTTGACAAATCTATCCAGAGTTCTAAAACGCTGTGAAGAAGTCGACCTTGTTCTCAACTGGGAAAAGTGTCACTTCATGGAGAACGAAGGTGTAGTTTTAGGTCACATCGTTTCAGAAAGAGGTATAGAAGTGGATCGAGCTAAGATCCAAGTTATTAAACAGCTGCCACCCCCTTCTAATGTAAAAGGAATCAGGAGTTTCCTGTTGGAGCTAGTGTCCTCCACAGTTAGTGTGATAACAACTAAGGTTCACAGGGTATATTTTGTATTATAATTAGTTGATTAACGTTTATCGATAACGGTTGGCTTACTAGATAAGTTTGACATTATTGTCATACAGATGGCGGTGATCAACTGATCCCTAAAAGTCACACCTAAAGGATGTGTTTGAGAGATGTGATTATTTGAGAAAATAATCATATTGATGCCTCATTAAATGACTAAAAGGTTAGTCGATGTATTTGACTAAAAGGTTAGTCAATGTGATGATGATACGATTATTTAATAACGATTAAATAATGTTAGCTGGTAATTGAATATAAAATGTTATATTTAATCCATGTATATAATGTTGGTCTAAACTAAATGTAAACTGTTATATTTAAGTTGGCGGATATGTATTACACGATATTATTATAGTGTATTGGTCCGGCATTACTCGGTTTATGTGATGGTCCTATACTAGTAATAATTAGAATACATATTGCATTATGTACATATTAAATGAGATATGCTAACTACCTAATATAGGTTGAGAGATATAAGGAAACTAGGTTTCATTTTATTTCTTTCCTCTGGCAATCTCACGGCACAAGGGAGTATTAAGAGGAAGAAAAAGAAACCCTAATTACTCCTGATTCTCACGGCACACTAGGGTGAAAAGAGGAGAAAATTTCTGATTTTTAACTCTCTTATCCATCTCCATATTCATCATCATTATACACACAAAATTAGAAGTAATTTTTGGGTATTCGTTCTAGCACGACGAAGGCATTTCTTGAACCATCTTGGGTGCAACGATTAAGAGAATACCTACTTTGGTATTTGTTCTTAGGCCTTTTACTAGGACCGAAGGTTATTTCTTAATCTCTTGTTTTATATTATGCAATTTCATTTATGACTAGAAATTCATATAGTTATAGTTTCATTATCATCCGAATTATTTAAAGGGGAGTATACCGATATTTCCCACAAGTGGTATCAGAGCCTTTGGCTATGAAATTATTTTATATGTTTTCATATTTGATGAAATATAAGATTAGAAATTTTTGTTATGTTTTTTTTTTTTTGTTTCGGCTGAAAGAAGAAAAAAAAAATTAGGGTTTGTTTTTATTTTGGTATTGTTCACGGCCAGGAAAAAAAAAATTTGGTACTGTTCACGGCACTGTTCAGCCGTGAGGAAAATTTTTTTTTGCCTTGTTTTTCCATTTTGATTCATTATAATTGTTGATTTAAATAGTTAAGACGATAACATGATGAATTAGTAGTTGTTTTGATTTAATAAGGATTAAATTAAAATGTAAATGGAAATCGATTTGTATGTTCATCGCTATATATTTTCGGTATTCATTGTTTTAGATATTCATTTTAAATTGTTAAATTGAATCATCTAGTTTGTATCGATGTTTAATATTGATTAGATGTTGATATTTTGTACTGATCTTGAATATATTAGTAACATCAAATTTTTTTAAAAATAAAAACTAAAAATATAAAAAAAAATTATTTTTTTTATACCTGCTACTGTTCACGGATACTGTTCATTTTAAATTCTGTTCATCCGTGAATAGTGAAAAAAAAAATTATTTTTATTTTGTTTATTGCATTATAAAGATAATGTATGTAGATTATTGTTGTGAAAAAGTTCACAATGATAGATACCCTATTATTTTAAAAAGGTTTAAAATAATGTTGAATTTAATTTATGTTATACCCGATAATATGAATTAAATTAGATTATGGTTGATTAAAATTGTAGTGTGCAATTAAGGAATTGTCACATAATTTTGATCATTTCAAAGGTGGTTTGGATAAATTAATCATCATAATTAATGAATTATGTCTTGGAGGTTTAATTTATTTTGTTGATGCATTTTATTTTGTTAAATGAATGAATGAATGGATGAATGGATTATTTTGGTATTTTTACAAGAGGTTGTAATTTGTATTGCTTAGTGTGGCCTTAGTAGATTGTGTTATTGTAATGATGGTAACATGGTCTTTGATGTATTTTGAGATCTCGAATCTCCCCTTTGTAATCTTTAATTATAATTTTAAATTAGAATGTAAACAGGTTTATATTTTGTAATTTTAAAAATTGTATTTTTGAGAAGACCAAAGATGGAGATCAGATGGCTCACTCCGGCTACATGGACCAAGATGGAACATCAAGTCAAGCTTCTCGGGTCCATAAGGATGGATTCCAAAGTGTATTTTTTTGTTCTATTTTTATAGGATAGGCCACACTAGGACTTTGTACTTTGATTTTCATTTTTGCGTTCTTATTGTTTTTCTTTTGCATGATAGTTAGTGCATCATATTCCGCCTAAACCAAACCACCTACTACTACTTAATTGCATGAAAATTGACTCATATAGAATGTATGTTAATTATCATGGACATCCAGATGTCACTCAAAATTCTAAAAGCTATCATCTTAAATTATTCATTCTCTAAATGCTAGATCATTCGTTCACTTAAATGAATAAAATTAAAGCTGATGGACCTTCCTCTAAAACCTAAAATTGAGATTAGTCTTTATAGGGAAAACTGCTATGAATCCCTTCTTCGTCGGTAGGCATATAGGACCTTACTCTCCATATGACCCCTTCTACGTTGGGTAAGTAGTATGTGTTGACCTATTTTACCTCAACATTATAGTCCGAGTAATATCTCGTGATTATGATGGACTAAAGATAGAATTTACAGAAATTTATCGACCAGGAATTCTAAAAGTAGAATTAGCCAAAAAGTTGGCTTATCAATTTACAGAAATTGAGTCTTGGGATCATTTATATAATACTTGAGGGAGGTCAATTGTATAAATGCAAAAGTCTTCGCATTAATCGGTTTTGCATTAGACTTAATTAAAACGATGAAAATGCTTATTATGTTTTATCTCCTTTCTCGCAGTGTAGCATTCATTTACATCGATAAAACTGTTATAACAAATGGCTGGACATACTGATGCCTCTATGCCAAGTGCCACGCTTGCACGTGAATCCTGGCTTAAGATGTTCATGGACAACATGAATCAGTACACGCGACTGAAGAATAATGGGTCCAACTTTGAGGACTGGGAGGCTTCATTACGGAATGCTGCCATAGCTGACAGTAAGCTCAAGTACTTGACTGAGCCACTACCGCCTAACCCAGGCCCCAATGTAGGAGCAAATGAATCACTTGCTTATAGTGATTTCGTAATGGAGGCGGGTGCGATAAAGAACGTACTCATCTTTTCAATGTAATCCAATTTGCAAAGACGATTCATTGCCCAAGGTGCAAACAAGATTTTCACCACGCTCACTAACGAGTTCTCAAAAGCACCGCAGATCGTTATGTATGAGCTTACCACTCGCTTCTTTGAGGCAAAACTCCAGAAGGGCCAACCGGTTAGCCCACACATTCTCGATATGATCGAGAATCTCGAAAAACTGGAGGCACTTGATTGCAAAATCAAAGAGAGCGTGGTCATTGACCGCATGCTTCATTCACTCCATGATGGTTTTGCCCAATTCAGGGCAAATTACTACATGAATGATTTGAAGAGAAATCCTCATCAGCTACACTCACTTCTCATACAGACTGAGAAGGATCTGAAATTGAGTGGGAGCCTGAAGCAGGACGTTCTCATGATTGCAAACAAGGGTAAAGGTAAGGGCAAGGCTCAGGCCGACCTAGCTGTAGGGAAGCCGAAGTTCAAGAAGCCAGGAAAGGGCAAGAGTGGGCCTTGTGAGACTAGCAGTAGCTCACAAGGCAAGACAAAGAGCAAAGAAAACATGGAGTGCCACCATTTCCATAAGACTGGGCGTTGAAGGCGGAACTGTCCCGTGTATGCTGAAGACGTAAAAGCAGGCCGCGTCACTCCTGTTGGTATGTCATCTTTTATTTATATGATTGAGATTAACCATGCAAGTTTCGGAACTTGGGTACTTGATACTGGTTGTGGTTCTCATCTGTGTAATCATTTGCAGGGCCTAAGAAACATTATTTCTGTTTCCGTACTCGATAAGGACGGTTTTTCATTTGTAATAAAGGATAATAGCTGTATTTTCTCTTTTAACGAAATGATTTATGGTAAAGCAGTTTCCATGAATGGGATTTATGTTTTAGATCAAACCACAGATATATTGCATGTGAGTAATAAAAAGGTAAAGGTTGGTGACAAAGATCAAACCTATCTATGGCATTGCCGTATGTGACACATACATGAAAAACGCGTGAAGAAGCTCATTGACAATAAGACTATCTCCCCATTTGACTATGCATCATTTGGAACGTGTGAATCATGTCTCATAGGCAAAATGACTCGAATTTCTTTCAAAGGTGTTGGAATGCGCGCTGCTGACCTATTAGGACTCATACATACTGATGTGTGTGGACCTATGTTAATCAACGCTAGAGATGGCTATAGATATTTTATCACTTTCACAGACGATTTGAGTAGATATGGATATGTCTACTTAATGAAGCACAAAAGTAAGTTCTTTGATAAGTTCAAGGAATACCAGAATAAGGTTGAAAACCAGCTGGGTAGAAAGATTAAAGCACTGCGTTCAGATCGTGGTGGCGAATATCTTTCGAATGAGTTTGATCAACACCTTAAAAACTGTGGTGTAGTACTACAGTTAACTCCACCTGGAACACCTCAATTAAATGGTGTGTTCGAACGGAGAAATCGAACATTAATTGATATGGTTCGATCCATGATGAGTCACACGGTAGTGCCTGATTCATTGTAGGGCTATGCTCTTTTGTCAGCTGCTCTTATACTTAACCAAAGTCCGTCTAAAGCTGGTGACAAGACCCCATATGAAATGTGGAAGGGAACAGTCCCCAACTTGTCCTTTATTCGGGTTTGGGGCTGCGAGGCTTATGTCAAGTGGAGACACGAGGATAAGCTCGGCCCGCGATCGGTCAAGACATACTTTATTGGTTATCCAAAAGGAATGTTTGGTCATTACTTTTATTTGCCTACCGAACAACGTGTTTTTGTTGCGGCTAGTGCGAAGTTTCTAGAGAAAGAATTTCTCGAGAACAAGACGAGTGATAGAACTTTCGATATGTCGGAGATTCAAGAACCAACAACCGAGCAACCGATGGAGGAAGATGTTCCTTCATCTTCTGCTGCGGTTAATATTCTTGAGGAACCTAGAAGGTCGGGTAGAGTCTCCATACCTCTAGACAAATACATTGGTATGGTCGAGGAGAACGATAGACACGATGTTTTGCTCCTAGAGAGTAACGAACCCGCTACCTATAAAGGAGCCATGACCTGTTCTGACTCAAAGATATGGCTTGAGGCCATGCAATCCGAGATGGACTCTATGTATGAGAATGACGTATGGGATCTGGTTTATTTGCCTGATAAGGTTCGGCCTCTTCAGTGCAAATGGCTTTACAAGATAAAGCATTCCGTAGGGGGACAACCAGACACCTATAAGGCACGACCAGTGGCAAAAGGTTTCACTCAAGTGCAAGGATTGCATTATGATGAAATCTTTGCACCCGTAGTCATGGTGCGTTCCATTCGGATAATCTTAGCGATTGCCGCTATTCATGACTATGAAATTTGGCAGATGGACGTGAAAACCGCCTTCTTAAACGGTTATTTGGAGGAGGAGTTGTACATGGTACAACCCGAATGTTTCATTGACCCCAAAAATCCTAAGAAAGTGTGCAAGCTTAAGCGTTCCATTTATGGACTTAAGCAAGCTTCTCGAAGTTGGAATCATCGTTTCGACCAAGTCATAAAAGCAAATGGTTTCACTCGATCGGTTGAGGAACCATGCATATATGTCAAGTCGAGTGGGAGTAAAATCGTTTTCTTGATATTGTATGTCGATGACATACTCTTGATAGGGAATGATATTCCTCTATTATCTTTGGTTAAGGTATGGTTAAAGAACCATTTCCATATGAAAGATCTCGGTGAGGCACAGCGCATATTGGGAATCCGTATCTACAGAGATAGATCACGACGGATGTTATCACTCAGTCAGGAGTCTTATATAGATAAGATTCTTGAAAGGTTCAGCATGACCAACTCCAAGAAGGGGTATCTTCCAATGACGTCTGGGATGCATTTGAGTAAAGCTCAGGCACCCAAGACATCTGAAGAGCTCGAGCGCATGAGACGAATTCCTTATACGTCAGCTATAGCATCGATCATGTATGCCATGATATGCACACGTCCAGACGTGGCATATGCATTGAGTATGACCAGTCGTTACCAAGGCAATCCAGGTGAAACACATTGGATGGCTGTTAAAAACATCCTTAAGTACCTACGGAGGACTAAAGATTGGGTATTGACTTATGGTGGAGAGACTGAGCTTTGCGCAACCGGTTACGCAGATGCTAGCTTCCAAACGGATCGGGATGACTCGAAATCTCAGTCTGGGTTCGTATTTACTCTTAATGGCGCTTCAGTCAGCTGGAAAAATTCCAAGCAGAGTGTTATAGCAGATTCTACGACTGAGTCCGAGTACTATGCCGCTTTAGAGGCAGCAAAGGAAGCTATATGGATGCGTCAATTCTTACGAGGACTTGCCATAGTTCCTAGTTCGAATGACCCGATCACCATCTATTGTGATAATAGAGGTGCCATCTTCCAGGCTAAGGAGCCTAAGTCTAGCAAAAAATCTAGACATGTACTTCGGAAGGCTCACATGATCAGAGATTACGTGGAGCAAAAGGAGATAGTGATAGTCAAGATTGCTACGGATGATAACATAGAAGATCCTCTCACTAAACCATTAAGACATGATAAGCATGTAGGGCACGTTACTTCCATGGGAATTAAACGTGTTCCTGAGTTGTATTAGCCGTTTGTATGAATTAGATACATCTTTTTCATATACTAATAATAACTTCATCGTATTGTTTTCATATTTTATTTTTCATGTGGATTGTATGGACAACCTTGAACACCACAAAGTGAACTGAATAATATTATATGTGTTTTGGTCCGTAATCGCCTACATGAGCTGATAACTCTGGCTATTATATTGTTAAGTCGATTGATGGGGGGGGGTTCAACGAGCCATAAGTCAAACTGTTGACTGATCGATCACAAATATGAGTTATAAGGATACCTCGTAGGACATTGTAATTCGTGACGACGTTATGGAGTCCTAAATGTTTAACAACATTCGGTGCCAGGTCGTGGATTGGACGTCCATAGTGTTCCTAGAGTCGATTCTTTTGACTATCGACTATCTCTTGAGATTAAGGCAGTTTTTGGGTGACTTT
>JAIUZE010002542.1:0-39946 GCA_022085475.1 Heliosperma pusillum | reverse complement strand
AGTGTCCTCCAGAGTTAGTGCAATAACATAAATAAATCTTTGTAGGTTCACAGGGTATACTTTGTATAATAATCAGTTGATTAACGTTTATCAATAACGGTTGGCTTGCTAGATAAGTTTGACGGTATTGTCATACAGATGGCGGTGATCAACTGGTCCCTAAAAGTCACACCTAAAGGATGTGATTGAGAGATGTGATTATTTGAGAAAATAATCATATTGATGCCTCATTAAATGACGAAAAGGTTAGTCGATGTATTTGACTAAAAGGTTAGTCAAATGTGATGATGATACGATTATTTAATAACGATTAAATAATGTTAGCTGGTAATTGAATATAAAATGTTATATTTAATCAATGTATATAATGTTGGTCTAAACTAAATGTAAACTGTTATATTTAAGTTGGCGGATATGTATTACACAATATTATTATAGTGTATTGGTCCGGCATTACTCGGTTTATGTGATGGTCCATTACTAGTAATAATTAGACTACATATTGCATTATGTACATATTAAATGAGATATGCTAACTACCTAATATAGGTTGCGAGATATAAGGAAACTAGGTTTCATTTTATTTCTTTCCTCTGGCAATCTCACGGCACAAGGGAGTATTAAGAGGAAGAAAAAGAAACCCTAATTACTCCTGATTCTCACGGCACACTAGGGTGAAAAGAGGAGAAAAATTCTGATTTTTAACTCTCTTATTCATCTCCATATTCATCATCAATATACACACAAAATTAGAAGTAATTTTTGGGTATTCGTTCTAGCACGACGAAGGCATTTCTTGAACCATCTTGGGTGCAACGATTAGGAGAACACTTATTTTGGTATTTGTTCTTAGGCCTTTTACTAGGACCGAAGGTTATTTCTTAATCTCTTGTTTTATATTATGCAATTTCATTTATGACTAGAAATTCATATAGTTATAATTTCATTATAATCCGAATTATTTAAAGGGGAGTATACCGATATTTCCCACATTCCCTTGGCCACGCCGGTTTCTACCGACGATTTATAAAAGATTTTTCAAAGATAGCCAAGCCCCTGACTGAGCTCCTTTTCAAGGATGCACCTTTCAATTTCATAAAGGAATGCCTTGAGGCATTCAACAAAATCAAATGTGCTTTGATCACCGCACCTATAATCCTGTCGCCTGATTGGAGTCTGCCCTTTGAACTGATGTGCGATGCGAGTGATTATGCCGTAGGAGTTGTTTTAGGGCAAAGAAAGGAAAAGTTTCTTCATGCGATTTACTATGCTAGTAAAACCTTAGATCCTGCCCAAATAAACTATGCCACCACTGAGAAAGAACTTCTCGCCATTGTCTATGCCTTAGACAAATTTCGCTTGTACCTAATAGGATCAAAAGTTATTGTCTACATTGACCATGCTGCCTTGAAATATATGCTTTCAAAGAAATAGGCAAAACCTAGACTTATCCGATGGATCTTACTCCTTCAAGAGTTTGATTTAGAGATCCGGGATAAGAAAGGAGCAGAGAATGTAGTCGCTGACCACCTCTTAAGGATAAGAGTAACTGAAATAGGATTACCAACACCAATTAATGATTCGTTCGCTGATGATTCATTAATGGCAATTGCGGACTCTTCTCCTTGGTATGCTGATATTGCCAACTTCCTTGTCAGTTGCCAGCTACCCTCCGACCTTTCTTATAACCAAAGAAAGAGATTTTTGCATGATGCAAAATTCTTTGTTTGGGATGACCCCTATCTTTTCAAGCAGTGCTCAGATGGTCTGTATAGACGTTGTATCCCCCAGTGGGAAGTAAAAGGAGTTTTAGAAGGATGCCACTCATCTGCTTATGGTGGTCATCATGGTCCGTCCAAGACCGTAGCCAAAGTCTTACAATCCGGGTTTTTCTGGCCCTCGATGTTTAAAGATTCAAGAGACTTTGTTATGGCTTGTGATGCTTGTCAACGAATGGGTCAAATATCCAAAAGACATGAAATAACTCAAAACGGCATATTAAAAGTCGAGATATTCGATGTCTCGGGTATTGACTATCAAGGACCATTCCCTTCTTCAAATGGAAATTGTTATATTTTAGTCGCTGTCGACTATGTTTCAAAGTGGATAGAAGCAATTTCCACCCCCACCAATGATGCTAGAGCTGTGATACAACTATTTAAAAAGATCATCTTTCCGCGTTTTGTTGTACCCAGAGCCGTGATAAGTGATCGAGGAACTCATTTCGGAGAAAAGCAGTTAGACACTCTGCTTGCCAAGTATGGTGTGTATCACAGACAAGGATTAGCCTACCACCCCCAGACCAGCGGTCAAGTAGAAGTTTTGAACAGAGAGCTAAAAACAATTCTTCAAAAAGTAGTCTCGAAATCTAGAACCGATTGGAGTAATAAGCTCGATGACACCTTATGGGCTTATCGCAGAGCTTTCAAAACCCCGATTGGAACATCCCCCTATCGGTTGGGTTATGGAAAAGCCTGTCATCTCCCCGTTGAGTTAGAATACAAAGCTCAATGGGCTATTAAAGAACTCAAATTAGACACTAAGCTTAGCGCTGATAGACGACTTTTGCAACTGAATGAGCTAGAAGAGTTTCGTTTGCAAGCTTACGAGAATTCTAGGATTTATAAAGAGAAAACAAAGCGTTGGCACGACAAGAGGATAATCAGAAAATAATTCAATGTCGGTGACCAAGTACTTCTCTTCAACTCCCGTTTAAAAATTTTTCCGGGAAAACTTCGATCAAGATGGTCTGGACCATTCACTGTCACATATGTAAGCAAATACGGTTATGTGGAAATAATGACTAGTAATGGTGAAAAATTCAAGGTGATGCTTAGATATTGTCTATATAGAGCGTCAATCCCCAACCAAATGATTTCAGAGAAGAATTCGTCGAGCGGGACGTTAAACCAGCGCTTCTCGGGAGGCAACCCGTGTTTCCTTTCTTTTTGCATTTTATTTTTGCTTTCCCTTTTTCATTGTTTTGTTAGATTTACTTTGCAGATGAAAGAGTTTTTGAAGAATCTATGAAGATCTTCCTTGTCAAGTCCAAAAGACTAGCTTGGGGGAGTCCGCGCTGACTAGTGAGTTTCACTCTTATGATTTTTCCTTTTTACCCTTTTTTCATTAAGCATCTCGTTGCGTATTTTGTCTTTGTGCTCACATTAAGGACAATGTGATGTTTAGCTTGGGGGAGGGATTGCATTTTCCCATTTTGCATCTAAGTTGTTTATATTTTTCAAATTTTTGAATAAGAGAAAAATTTCAAATTTTGAACATAATTGAATGCTTTTCATGCTTTGATTACTTGTTTACTATGCTATCATGTTACATTTCCCAGTCTTAGAGCTTTCAAAAGCATAATGATTCAACATTTATTGAATTGTGCATACATAGGGAAGTCTTGTACACAGTAGGCATGGAATGAATCTATAGATGAGTACGCTTGATCTTGACATTTGGCACGTTTCATATATTGTAAGGTAGAACCTCCTTAGGCTGGTACATCTATACCCAGTCTCATTAAGGTGTGTGTAGTTCTCCTTGTGATGTGTGTCATGTCAAAACGCATAAGTATGGTTCTCATTTCATTCCTATAAGCATTGCATTCATGATTCACTAAGATTTGAAACCTTTTTCACTTTGAATTACCCCTCAAAATTAGCCCCTTCATACAAATGTTTCACAAGATAACAGCTACATATAAAACCTGCCTACCTTGTTGAGTTAGCAGCTAGACTATGGTGTATGGGTGCTCTTTTGAGAAGATTTGTTCTTTTATGTCAAAGTGAATTTGGGAGAACCAAAATGTTCAAGAAGTGATGTTATGTTCAGAAAAAAAAAAAGAGAAAGAAAAAATGAAATAGAAAAATGAAAAAAATTGAAAAAGAAAAAAAATCGAAAAAAAAAGAAAAAAAGAAGAAAGAAATAAAAGAAGAAGTTGTGAGTATCTCCTCAAAATGTCAATTCAATGTTTAGAAGGAGTTCACTCTTGTGTTTCGTGTGTAATAAGTCAATCCGTTCCTTCTGGCTTCGTTATTCGTCTTTTGGGAATTAATCAAAAGTTTGGATTGAGTATTCATTTATCATTGGTCAGTTGCTAGCTCATTCTAACCTTCACATGACCATAACTGTTTATCCACCTTTCACCCATTTCCCAAAGCCTTCTTATTTTTTCGGCTTCTTTTCTGTGTGCATTGTGATCTTTGACTTGTAATTTGAATTGTTTACCCTATTAGACTGCGGACACATTTTCATAAGTCGTAGATAGGTGAGTGTCTCAAAAATATTTACACATAAAGAAATCACCTTTTGCATACATGAGTGTTCGAGTGTGCCGTGAGAGTCCATTTGTCAAAAAGATCATGCAAGATGACAGGGTTGTCGCATACCCTAATCAAAGATAAATAACCCAAACTAGGCTAACAACAAATTAATGCAATTAGCGAAGTAAGGGGTCGATTGCGGGGAGACGGGGGATACTTGTGAATAGTTATGGTTAGAACTCTATCTTGTACGATTGGCAAATGTTTGTCACTAATTAATAAATGCTATAATAAAAATGATAACAATACAATAAAGAAAAGGATCTAGGGATCGAGGTTCACATGCTAATCAATTTAAAAGCAAAGTTGATTACGGGTTTAGAAAAATCATAGTTGTCCAAGTCTTTAAATGGTATATTCCTTTCGGATTCATACCGACTTTTTAACGGGTCCTAACGTCTTTTCAGCCTTGCTAGGTCATTAAACTATTCTTGCCAGTCCTTTAATTTTCATCTCGACTCTCGCCCTTGAGACGGAAATTGACAAGTATAAACAATTGATTAAGGCCTTAAATCAAAGTTTATCATGAGAATCAAACAAGAAATAGAGACAACTAAAACAATTCTACCCGGAATCAATTTATACTTATAAATTAATTAGACATGTTAACCCTTCCCCTAGAACAAAGATTACTTATGCATGATTAACATGAAAGGGAAACTAAGATTATAAAACTAAGAATGGTAAACATGATAAAGGAAATACTAAAAGAAAATGAAACTATAATGTAAAAACAAGAATAAGGATTACCGGAAAGGATGAGCAAAGATTGAAATGGAATAGGAACTTGAATAGGAAAATGCAAACCCGGAAACTAGAATTCCAATTACAAGTAGAACAATTACAATTGAAGGAAACTTAGAACTAAACTAGACTAGAGAAAACTAGATCTAAAACTAAAATGGAGAAAGAAAGAAAAAACTAAACTAAAGACGCTAAAAATGTAAAATGGAGGCTAGGGTTTTCTAATTCTAATCTAGGGTTGTGTAAAAGAGAGAAGTGTTTGTACATGTGAGTTGTGTGTGATGCATAGGCTATTTATAGGGTTGAGAGGCTGCCCAAATGCGTCCGGATTCATGCCCATTAAACAAGCCATTAAGCCTTGAATTAAAGAGAGGGAGATGAAGAGAAGATGCGTAGAATTTGGTGAACCCGATCGGATTGATGGTAAACCCGATCGGATTTGCAGCCCCATATGCATTTTGACTTTCGTTTGATCTTCCCTTGGCATTTGACGTGATTTGTCTTGACCCCATTGACCTTTTGAGTCGGGTTTGTTGATAGAGTTTGATGTAAAATGATGATTTCTTCGCCTAACTGATCGATCTTGTGACAACTGCGAAATCGTCTTTGCTTCTTCTTTCTTTTGAATCAGTGAACCTTCTTGAAATGCCTTTGACTTGGTCAAGCTTGCTTCTTCAAATCGTCGGGTTCTAGGCAAATGCTCGGGAATATAGAAAAAGGGCGTAGAAACGTCACTTTCCCTACAAAACAGGTTAGAACATAGGAATTCGCCTAGAAGACGATATTAGCTCATAAAATGGCTTAACAAAGCACAAATGACATACAAAATCGAGCTAAATTGGGGGTTAAAATCATGCAAATATTCACTTATCAAACTCCTCCAAGCTAAACCCTTGCTTGTCCTCAAGCAAGCATACAATAACAAACATGACAAGGACCAGGGCGACGAGCAACAATCAATTCAACCAAATGCAAATCCCATCAAGTAGCTTATAGAGCACAATGAAACACATCCCAAAACAACGTGGGCATAGGGAAAATGCAAAACATGGTTGAGATTTACATAACGGCGCAGCATAAGGAACATCAAATAGACGTTTTGGCTCTTGCATGATCTTTTGACAATGGACTCAAACGGTGCACTCAACACTCAAATTTTTATATAAATCAAGGAAATATTATTTTATATTTGAGTGGCACTCTCCTATCTACGACTCATGAGAATGCGTCCGCAATCGAATATGGTAAACATTCCAAAACTACAAGTCAAAACAATCATGAAAAGCATAGAAAGAAGCCAAAAGCAAGAAGAAGGCTATGGGAGATGGGTAACAAAGTGGACAAATGAATTATGGTAATGTGGAGCTAAGGTCAAGCTAGCAACATACCAATTATGCAAGGATGCTCAATCAAAACTCGGAACCATTCCCAAGAAACTAAAACTAAGCCAAAAATAGCAAATTGGCTTTTACTCATGGCAACACAAGAGTGAATTTTCCAACTTTTTGAATTTCGGATCATGGAAATAACACTCACAACTTCTTCTTCTTTTCATAAACCATTTTTTTTCTCTTCAATACATGCTTCTTTCTTTCTTTTCATTCTTTCATATTCAACATCATTTTTTTTTCATTTCTTTTTCTTTTCATTATTTTTTTCTCATTCTTTTTTTTTTTCTTTGAACTCTTTTTTTTTCTTTTTCTTTTTCTTCGGCACGGCAATCAGCAATTCCGTCCAATCAAGATCACTTTGACATAACTTGAACAATATCCCAAATGAGCACCCAAACACAAACGGTATAGCTACTAACTTAACAAGGTAGGCAATATTTTTACATGTAGCTAATGAAATATGAAACAATGTGAAAAGGGGCTAAATTTAGGCAATGGATTCAAAGTGAATGGCTTCAAATGCTTTTTAAATCATGAATGTAATGCTCACTAGAAATGGAATGAAAACCATACTTGTGCGTTTTTTATGTGACGCAAATCATAAGGAGAAACTACACACACCTAAATGGGATCGGGTATAGATGTACCGATCACTGGAGGCTCTACCTTACCGTATATGTAGTTTGCCAAAGTCAAGATCAAGCCTAATAAGTCTAAAATCAATCCCTCACCCACTGTGTACAAGACATCCCCATGTATGCAAAATCCCGTCAAAAGCCTGAAACATTGGCTAAAAAGCTACAATAAGGGAAATGCATTGAGGAATGACATTATGCACAACACAATTGGGTGGACAAAACACATAACTTTTATTAAAAAAAATTTTATTTTTTTGATTTTTTTGGATTTTTCAAATTCAATAAACAATTAGACTAAATTAACAACGACACAAACTAAATCCCTCCCCCAAGCTAGAATAACACATTGTCCTCAATGTGCGAAACGGGTTTAAGCGCAGAAAACACAAAGAAGGACAACATAACCAACAAAGGAATGGGGGACGACTCAACAAAATGGTAAAGAAAGAAAAGAAAACATACAACCGTGCAGCAGCTCCCCCAAGCTAGCTTGAAAACGGGGGCAAAGTACAACCCAAGCACCAAAGTACCTGTGATGAACAAGCTACTACAATACTAGATAAAATTATTGTCTTATTGTCAAAGCTATTAGAACCAAAACCAAATGAATTATTTAAAAATTAACATTATTAAATTGTCCAACAAAAATAATTTATTTCATAACAAAAATATAATAAAACACGGGTTGCCTCCCGCGAAGCTTTATTTAAATGTCTTGCTAGACTCTTTATTAATGAAAATCATTCTTTGTGCCTTAAAAAGCATGTCAATGCCCTTAGAAGTCGATCATATACCTGCGCATGAGCTATACAAAAACATATGTAAGCAATTGACAAGATATAGGCATGAAATATTGAAGGTAAGAATTGATATATCTTATCATTGTGCGCATGACAAACTTCATAGATGACCACTGAACTGCTCCACTCGTCAGTGAGAGATGGAGTGAAATGTTTAAGATCATGGAACAAACAATTAGTTCCCAAAATATCATTAGTGGACTCTAATTGGGGGTAGGGTGAATCAAAGGAGTGGGAATCAAAAATGGGTGGTTGATCCCACTTAATTTCAAGGCTAGGTTCACAAAACCCAGTATCATTTTCAAATAAATCTGGAATATCCTTAGCGAAGGGATTTTCAAAGAAATATGATGAATCGATCGACGACTCTCCATTGGAGTCACAAATGGGCTTAACAACATCCTTGTCTAAAGTCTCGACTACCATATGGTCAATATCAATAATGGGGGTCTCAAAATTGTCAAATGGAACGACACTAGAGTGACTTTCAATAGAAAAGGTTGGACCATCATCATCGCCATCTATTAATTCATATGATTGTGGAGAATTAGACTCACATGGGGGGCATGAAAAAGCATAGGAGAAATTAGACTCAGATGGGGGGAGTGAAAAAGCATAAGGAAATTGATTGGCTTACTTCTTTTAAACCCGGGTTCTTACTTTTGCCCTTTGAGCATTTGAACTTGAGCCATGATTTCATTGAGTTGCTCTTGGATTCTCAACCGCCGGTGCGTTTCTTCCCAAGATTGGGATGCCATAAAGTTCAAGAAAATCCAAAGTTCCTCTCCTCTCTTCTGATAAAGACTTCCACCACTCAATTGCATAGCCAGGCTACGACACTCAATAAGCATTCCATGAAGCACGACATGTCTCATATAGGTCTCATCAAGGGAATACCCAAGAGAGATAATATGGTTATAATAGCTATAAAATCGGTCGAGGTATTCATGGAAAGGCTCATTCTCGCATTGTGGAGGTTGGAAATAGATAGTCATTGAGAAAAAATAAAGCAATCCCTTTGAAAGAAAATATTCCTATTAACTGAAAAGAGTCACTATTCTACAAGGAAAAGGTGAGAAAAATCTGAAGGAGCAAGTGTTCCTCGAGACAAAAGAAAAGAAAAAAAAATACAAGGTAAAACTCTACTAATCACAAATAAAATAAACCGTGCTCCCCGGCAACGACGCCAAAATTTGATCGGGCTTGTCGCAACCCCTGGTCAAAGATAATTACCCAAACTAGGCTAACAACAAATTAATGTAATTAGGGAAGTAAGGGGTCGATCTCGGGGAGACGGGAGATACTTGTGAATAGTTATGGTTAGAACTCTATCTTGTACGATTGGCAAATGTTTGTCACTGATTAATAAATGCTATAATAAAAATGATAACAATATAATAAAGAAAAGGATCTAGGGATCGGGGTTCACATGCTAATCAATTTAAAAGCAAAGTTGATTACGGGTTTAGAAAAATCATAGTTGTCCAAGTCTTTAGATGGTATATTCCTTTCGGATTCATACCGACTTTTTAACGGGTCCTAACGTCTTTTCAGCCTTGCTAGGTCATTAAACTATTCTTGCCAGTCCTTTAATTTTCATCTCGACTCTCGCCCTTGATACGGAAATTGACAAGTATAAACAATTGATTAAGGCCTTAAATCAATGTTTATCATGAGAATCAAACAAGAAATAGAGACAACTAAAACAATTCTACCCGGAATCAATTTATACTTATAAATTAATTAGACATGTTAACCCTTCCCCTAGAACAAAGATTACTTATGCATGATTAACAATGAAAGGGAAACTAAGATTATAAAACTAAGAATGGTAAACATGATAAAGGAAATACTAAAAGAAAATGAAACTATAATGTAAAAACAAGAATAAGGATTACCGGAAAGGATGAGCAAAGATTGAAATGGAATAGGAACTTGAATAGGAAAATGCAAACCCGGAAACTAGAATTCCAATTACAAGTAGAACAATTACAATTGAAGGAAACTTAGAACTAAATTAGACTAGAGAAAACTAGATCTAAAACTAAAATGGAGAAATGGAGAAAGAAAGAAAAAACTAAACTAAAGACGCTAAAAATGTAAAATGGAGGCTAGGGTTTTCTAATTCTAATCTAGGGTTGTGTGTAGAGAAGTGTGTTAAGATGTGATGGCTGATGCACTCTTATATAGCAGTAGGTTTTGTGGGGAAGGGGTCATACATTAAACATATAGGACAAAATAAAGGAAGTCGAAGCAAAAGCTCGGAACAGCAAGGATACCTGATCGGGTACACTACTTACCCGATCGGGTATGTAGTGATCTTTGTCCATTGAATTTCGTTTAATCTCCCTTGGCCTATAACTTGACTTTCATTATCCCCCTTGACCTTTTGAGTCGGGTTTGTTGATAGGGTTTGATGTAAAATGATGATTTCTTCGCCTAACTGATCGATCTTTGACAACTGCGAAATCGTCTTTGCTTCTTCTTTCTTTTGCATCAGTGAACCTTCTTGAAATGCCTTTGACTTGGTCAAGCTTGCTTCTTCAAATCGTCATGTTCTAGGAGAATGCTCGGGAATATAGAAAAATGGCGTAGAAACGTCACTTTCCCTACAAAACAGGTTAGAACATAGGAATTCGCCTAGAAGACGATATTAGCTCATAAAATGGCTTAACAAAGCACAAATGACATACAAACCTGAACTAAATTGGGGGTTAAAATCATGCAAATATTCACTTATCAGTTGTCGACTAAACGTGGTCTCGCCAATTTTCTCCAAACAACAAAGCAAATTAAATCAGCACTTAAAATTTAGCATATACAAAAAGACTACCAACTAAGGTCCTTAGTTTCTACTTTTCTCTGATTCATTATTATAGGTCAAGTTATTTTTAACGTTGGGGTTTCACGTGTGTACGTCGGGAGTGTTTAAGCTTTGATACCAACTGTGACAACCCTCGTGATAACGGAAAAATAATTCAAGCATATCATAAAACGTAGTAGCGGAAATACGGGATTTTTAAAACTTTTAAATAAAAGATATAATACGAGGAATCGTCAAGCAATACAACAATAAATAAAGTAGCTACAATGGGGAGATATAGTCTCTCAAAACAAATAAGAGTCTAGAAAAATAGAGTCTAAGCCCAAGATAGAACATCGAAAGCCAATGCTCTCTAGCTCACACGGTCTCCACCCAAAAAATACACCAATTAGTACATGTTCATTCATGAAACATGAATGCCACAGTCATTGGAGAGTAACTCAGGGTTCTCCCAACCATATCACATTAAAACGAACGCAACTAAAGCACATAGACATACATCATCATACATATAATTAGATATCATGCCGGAGAGAAGATAATATTACATGTTGGCGATATAATCAAGTGAGTATCAACAATATCATCATCATATAACCATGACCAAGGGAAGACTCACATTGGAAACTATATTGCTACTAACGGCTTGCATCTCACCGTTAGTGACCATATAGTCGAAGAGATTAGAGACATGACTCACAAGACAATGCAAGGAATCTAAACATCCAATATACAACATGGTATGAATACATGTGATAGGATTATGAGGAATAGGAAAAATGGAAATCTTATCAAGCACATTAAATGTGCCATTGTTGCTAGTCTCTTCTATGATATCTGGAGAAGCAGGAATAGTTGCAGGATGGAGGGTTATGTTCTTAGACCTGAGTGGTTATCAATCAACTCAAGGTGGAGTTCAAAGTTTGAGTTTCCCAGGTCTTTTATGGCCAATTGCAGCGGAGGGACTTGGATTGGCTTATTGCTCATGATTTGTTCTAGTTGTGCTAGTAGGATTGTTGTTAATGATTTGTTCTATGTTGTGACAGTAGGCTTTGTTGTTGATGTTCTATCTTCTTGTAGCCTAATTTGGTTGTATTGGTGCGTAAACTTTTTATTTGATTTATATAATCTTACATTTCACCCTAAACAAAACATCCAATATACATCCAACCAATCATCATGTGATACAAACACTCTCAGAGTAAATGACACGTACTAGCATTTGTACTTTGCAAGCAAGACAATCAAGTCCACGGGATAAACGTTTCCCTAAACCGTATACGATAAACATATGTCTAAGTAACAAAAAAGAGTATTAGCATCTTAAACTACCAAATTTCATCACTTCAAAGCATATGAAACACAATTCCACCAATTAACATGTGAGAGTCAAGAATTCAAGACAACAATTATCAAAGAACTCATTTTTATCACCCAATACTACCCTAGAACACATAATAAGCACATAAAAATGGCATATCGAGTAACCCGTCAACATTACCTTTGCTCTTCAATCTTCTAACTCTTCTTATATCAAGAAATAATCCCTATCAGGAGCTTGCTAGTCTCCTCCTACAATTTAGCATAAAAAGATGAGGAAAACTCATCTTTGAGAAAGATGGGTAAAAAGAGACATGAGGAATATTGAATTTTTTTTTACCTAGAAATATAGAAAACAATGAAAGGGGAAGAATGGGCTAAAAATTGGAGAAAGTGGGTAAGAGATGAAGAAGTTAGGTAGATTTGAAGCTTGAGAGGTTATGGAGCTTCAATGGTGGTTAGGGTTTAGGTGAGAGGGATGAAGGGGATGGACCTTTGCTGAAAAATGAGGGGAAAGGAGAGGTTTTGTGGGTTTAATTTTGGTAGTATGAAAAATAGAAGGCCCAATATTCACTTGAGACTTTACCCACTTGGATTTTCGAGTAGATTTCAAATGTGGACTCGTAATGAACGAAAAAGACATGGATTCTACCCAATAAATTAAAATCCTATTGTAAGACTAAACTAAAGCTAACTAATATTAATAAATATTAAATAATGATGGAATCGAATCGCTAATTTTGCGGGTGTTACAATCACCCCTCCTTTTAAAAAGTTTCGTCCTCGAAACTTGAAACGAAAAGGACGATACCTTAATCGAATAGACTCGGGTACTTGGCTCGTATCGAACCTTCCGTCTCCCAAGTCTCCTCCTCCACAACTCCACACTTCCATAACACTTTCACTAGGGGCAACACTTTGCTTCTCAACTTCTTATCTTCTTATCCAAGATTGGTTCCATATCACCTTTGGAAAAGCAAGCTTTTGAATTTATTAAACCATATGCTTTCAAAAGTTTCAAGAAGAATTAGCGAGATATACTTTGTATACATTTTATCAAGTTGATAGGAGTGAGTTCATGGTGATATATTTTGAACATGATAGTTCTAGAAAACATAGAGTCTTTTGGGACAGATTTACGACGATATGTAGTTTAATATTCTACCATTCTATTTACCTCGGCGATGGCATTGTGATGCATTGGAAGCTACAGTTAATATTCAAGGGCCGGTTCCTGATTTATTGGTTAAAGAAGAATGTACTCTCATAAACAATGCAAATTGAGGGGTGAAGATGTAGTATTCTGCCGCTTAATCAAAGAAGAAAAAGGCGCCCAAAAAATAAGCGAGGTAGAGGTGGAAAAGAAACAACAATGAAGAAGACTAAATGTTGTTCTCTATAAAAACAATCAGGCCATACTAAACCTACTTGTCCAAAAAAAGGAAAAAAATTTCTCTCCAAATGCTATGAATGAGGATATATCATCTACATCGCAAAAAAAAGAAAAAAAAGATTCACCTTAAAGTGTTAGGTGCTAATAGTGTTTATTTTTTTTACCAAAGTTGATAATAGTGGTCTCAATTATCATTTTGATATATAATTTGGACTTGCTGGAGTACCTGTAACATCTATCAAAGAATCTTACTACGACCTTCCTCAGTAAACAAGGGCGCTACCATATTGGTTGCCCGAGGTAGTACATATCAAATACACCATAATAAAATATTTATTATAAATCATGATTAAATTAACTACATCGTTCTCTAACATTTACTATAAATCATGTTTAAAGTAACTACATCGTTCTCTCAAATCACATCTAATAACAAAGTCTCCAAATTAAATTACTCAGACTGAAAGTGAAAGTCTAATTGTAAAGACACAGTAGAAGCTAAGACTCATCATCCAACAGCATTCTCTCCAACCCCAACGCATGTCCAAAGGAATACCTGCTAAACTCCTGCTCACCAATCCCCAATGGATCACAGTAATTATGAAAAACATAAACGGGGTCAGTACTATTAAATATTAATCAACGTAAAAACAAACAACAACAATCATCTCAAGAAATCAAGTAACAAGTAATCAATATCATCTCCAGCCTCCAGTAACCGAGTTCCCGTCGAAACGCTAACCCCTGCCAGCGTCAGACTGCAAATCTGAACGCCGTTCCACCTTCGATACAAGACCGCACCACTGGACATCATCAACCCCTCTCTTTGCCAAGAGATTTCCCGGAACATTAATGTGAAAATCCCCCTTGTGACATGAGAGCCACGAGAGGCAAACTAGGGGTGTGGTATGTCTCCCGACCGGACCACCAATATAAATCCATTAACCATCACCAACACAAAAACAACCATACTCATTGTAACCATCATCAAAATCGTCATCAACATTGTCATCAACCATAATCATTATAGTAATGTAAACAACAATAAGCATCATCAACAACATAATCACAATATTAAACATTAATCAACATTCGAAACTATTAAGTAGGAAACCCTGCCTCAAGGCAAATCCACAATTTAAGACCACGCCAAGCTATAAACGATCCTCTACAAATTATCCTAACAACAATTAATAATCTAATTCAATAAACAATCTAATCTCATCCCGAACAGATTAGGTCTAATAAGATCTACCCAACAATAATCAATTAGACTCAAAGTAAAGGTACTTACGACGAGCTTAAGGTAAAGAACGATTCCGACGCACTAGCAATGACAATCCAAGCTAAGGATGAGTAAAGATGATTAAGAGGTAAGAGGGATTTAGAGAGAGTTTTAAGAAATTTTGTGGTTTTGATGATGAATGATTAACTGACGAAATCCTTTTATAACCTCTCGAAAAACCCGTCAGACAGGTGCACTCGGTCGAGTGCACAAAACACTTGAGTACACTGCACTCGGTCGAGTGCACACTACACTCGGCCGAGTGCCACCTAGGAAGAAGGTTGCCTAACTGACACAATCGACCACTTAAGCGAATAGACTATACTCGGCTGACTACAGACACCACTCGGTCGAGTGCCCCCTACTCAACCGAGTACTAGACAGTCAGAGTACATAGTATTACATTCTTCCCTCCTTAAGAACGAACTTCATCCTTGAAGCTCACAACCCATACTCGCACACAACAACAAGACAATAAAACCAAAACATATACGACCTCTAACAAAATTCCAATGATCACAACTACCACCAACAAAGCTAACAAAACTCCCAACATCATAACTAATTCTAACCAAAACTGCAAAAATAACAACACGGTTGACTCTTACCCCCCATAAAGAATAAGGTTACATCGCCATAATAAAAAATACTTGCTCGAAAGAGATGCGGATACCGGTCTCTCAAAGAATCCTCCGCCTCCCAACTCGCTTCCTCTACATTATGGTTAGACCATAAGACTTTAAGCAAAGTTGTCTCTATATTCCTTCTCTTGTGCACATTCCGATCTAGTATCTCCTTTGTCACTTCAGCATAAGTAATGGTCTCATCCACTTAAATAGTTTCACCTTGTAGAACGTGTGACGGGTCACTAACGTATTTCCGCAACTGCGACACATGAAACACATTGTGCACCCGATCCAGAGCAAGTGGTAAGGCTAAAAGATATGCCACCTCTCCAACAAGATCAACGATCTCATAAGGACCAATAAACTTATGGCTCAGCTTGCTCCTCTTCCCAAATCTCATCACTCCTCGCATAGGCGATACTTTCAAAAGGACAATGTCTCCATCTGAAACTCGATGTCTCGACGATGTAGATCACCATAACTCTTTTGTCGATCATGCGTTGCTTTCATCTTCCAGCGTAATAATTTAACTTGCTCGATTAGATCGTCCTGCACCATCTGTGGCTCTAAAATATATCATATGAACTATTATCCCAACACACTGGACTCCTACATCTCCTACCATACAATGCCTCGAATGGTGTTATCCCAATGCTCGCATGATAACTATTATTGTAAGAGAACTCTATCAAATCCAACTTATCCTCCCAACCACCACCGAATGACAACACGCAAGCCCTCATCATGTCCTCCAAAGTCTTAATTGTCCTCTCCGTCTAACCATCCGTCGCAGGATGAAATGTCGTACTCATCTTTAACGTTGTCCTCATTAGTTCCTTCAAATCCTACCGAAACCGAGAAATAAACACCACATCAAGACTCGACACAATATCCTTTGGTACCCCATGCAGCTTCACCACATTATTTCTATAAGACGATGCTAACTTACTCTAGTTCCACGTATCCTTCATCGGGCTGATGGGAGCCGACTTGGTTCATTGTTGTTGGAGGATATCATGGGGATATGGTGTTAGAGTGTATCATGGTTGAGTGTTATGTGGTTAAGATAGAGCGAGAATTCAGAAGTATGTTATGAGTAATCGTGGTAAATGATTGAACTAATGTTCCATGTTGAGGATTTTTGGGTGGATTCTAGGTGATGTGAGAATCGAATGGTGTTTGGGGTTATAATATATTTGGCAGTGTTTGTATTAGAGTATTAAGCGATTTTGGTAAGACAGGATGATGTAGACAAAGGGAAGAGGTAAGAGTCTAATGATGAATTGGATTAGAAGGTGTGGCAGTGTTTTGGGAAGAGCGGCTTGTCTCATAGCATGGTGATTTTGTGGGATATTTAGAAAGCATGGCGATTGGTTGATAAAGAAAGGGAATTATTGATTAGTTATGTCGTTGAGGTATTATTATCGGTATAGAAGAAGAGTCGTGGTCTTAGCTTAATTGTGATGATCTGGTTGCGGGTTATGTGGAAGAATAGAACTATTTTGTATGGTGGATCAGGTATTGGATCTTGTTGAGAGGTTGAGTTTGATATGATTGGTGAGTGTTGCGATATTGTTCAAATGAGAGTGTTGGTAGGTGTTGTTAAAAAGTTGGAGTACTTGTGTGGGTGGGTTGGTTAGTGAGATCGTTAGGATATGAAAATTTTGATAAGTGGCTTTTGATAGTGTAAGCTCGGATGTCTTGTCAATGTATGTATTGTTGGAATTTTGGGTTACGATGTTGTATCGAATTGTGAGTCATAAGAGTACCCTTGATATGTGATGGTGCTAGTGCTCGCTTGACTGCTTCGTTTCTCTTTTGGTTTATGAGGGTGTGAACTTCGGGGACGAAGTTCATTTTTAAGGAGGGAAGAATGTAATAATCAATGCTAGTTTTGTAAGACTTTCGAGTTCTGATTGGTCTTATATATTTGATGAAAGCTTAGGGTTGGTTTTGTTCCGAGTTGATATGATATTGGTAGAGTCCTTGCGTCATTGTCTTGTGTTGTGATGTTATGTGTTGTTGTGACATATGTTTAGCATATGTGTTGTTATGTGCTGTTGTGACATAAGTTTAGCATATGTGTTGTTATGTGTTGTTGTGACATATGTTTAGCATATGTGTTGTGTGTGGTGTCTTGTGTTGTTAGTCGGTAGGGGTGTTTGTGTGGTAGGGGTATGAGTTGTGAACTTCGAGGACAAAGTTTGTTCTTAAGGAGGGAACACTGTAATACTCCGTATTTCTATGTGTTGGGGGACTCGGCCGAGTAGGGCTTACTCGGCCGAGTACATAGTGTACTCGGCCGAGTATAGGCTACTCGACCGAGTGGATTTGCCTGATGTCTTAGGTTGGATTCTGATCTCGCGTACTCGGCCGAGTGACATCGGCACTCGACCGAGTGAGTCGTACTCGACCGAGTACATGTTGTACTCGACCGAGTACGACGGATTTCAGGGTTTAGTCGGACAAATGATTTAAGGTTAAAAAGAGGAATTAGTTTTTCACAATTCAGTTTACGTTCTTAATTACAAAACCCTACTCTCTCAAAACTCTCCCTAATTCCGCAAGAAACCTTTCATCATCCCGTGCCAGATCTGATCTCTTACTACGTATATTGATTGCTTGGTAAGTACTATTGATTATGATTGATTATTTGTATTGAGTTATGTAACCCTAATTGATTGTGGGAAAGGGAAACAAGGGTTAGTATTAATTATGTTAATTGCATGTTTAGGGGAAGGAATTCATAAAAGAAGATTGTAAATGTAATGATTGTGATTTGCTGCGGATTTTCTATAAGGTAGGGTTTCCCTACTCAGTATTGCATTATTAATCGTTGTTTATAAGATGTTATATGTTCTTGTTATGTGATTGATGATGGTGTTGATGGAGTTCGGGTTTGGGGTTGCTGACGATGTTACTATGGTTACTATGATTGGTGATTCCATTGGGAGACGGATCACACCCCGAGTTCGCCCTCGTGGTTATCCCGCCACGTGGGGGATGTGCACATTAATGATCCGGGTTTGCCTCGCTGCGGTGAGATTAAACATCGATGTTTATGGATGCGGTCGAGGGTCAATAGATGGTTTTGTAGAGCAGGCTGGTAACCTGAGTCTACTGAGGTGTCCGCCGCGGTGGCACTCTGGTTTCTTCTTGCCTTGTGCTTAACTTTTACGTTGGTCGGTATATGCGAATACTGACCCCGTTATTGTTTTACAAAACTGTGATGATCCATTGGGGAATGGGGAGCAGGTGATCAGCAGGTAATGTATTAAGCTGCGCTGGGATGTCGAGGGGATCACCACTATCGAGTCATAGCTTATGCGGAGTCTACTAGAGTCGTGCATTAGACGTTACTTTACTTTATAGTATATTTGTCATTTCGTATTATTGGTCTAGATGGTATGCCGTCTAGTTTGAGACTATGTATTTGAGTTAAAGTACTAATTAAATAAAGTATTGTTTCGCTTGTTTTGATATGTACTACCTCGGACAACCGAGATGGAAGCAGTCTCATATGCTAGAGAGGTCTTGTAAGGCTCTTTAGAATATGAGGGTGTTACAACTACATTCTTATTCATTCCTGGCCACCAAAATGTCTTCTTCAAATCTTTATACAACTTATCCCCACCCGGATGAACCGAATAGGTAATGCAAAGAGCTTCAGTCATAATTATTTTCTTCAGCTCAACATCGCTAGGCACACACCACCGTCCCTCAAAACGAACACTCGCGTCTACATGAATAGAAAACCTAGGAGTAGTACCTTCTTCTACCCCTTTCCTCCACAACACGATCTTAGGATCAACTAATTAATTTCTTCGGATATCATCTTACAATCTCAGCTTGATCGTCAAATCACTTGTAGCTTCCCTTTTTGAATCACATTAATGCCTATCTTCGCTACCTCGTCCCTCAACTGCATCAACGACATTGTGGTGCATAAAGAATACACACTCTTCTGATTCAATGCATTTGCTACCACATAGCCCTTCCCTCATTATAGAATAGCTCCATTTCATAGTCACCGATCAGCTCCATCCACCGTCGCTGCTTCATATTTAGCTCCTTTTGGGTAAAGATGTACTTCAAAATTTTATGGTCTAAAAACACTTTGAAAGTAGCTCTATAAAAATAATGCCTTCATATCTTCAAGGCAAACACAACGGCACCCAATTCCAAATCATGAGTAGGATAGTTCTCTTCATCATACGACTTCAACTGCCTCGACGCATACGCTATCACTTTTCCATTATTCATTAGCACACACCCCAACCCAAACTTCGAAGCATCCGTATACACCTCAAAATTTTAACTCCCATCTGGCAATGCTAAGACGGAAGCTGTGGTCAAACGCTCCTTTAAAGTTTGGAACGTCGTCTCACAGTTCTCATCCCAGGGAAACCTGATCTCTTTTCTCACCAACGCCGTCATTGGTCTAGCAATTTTTGAGAAGTCCTTCACGAACCTCCTATAATATCCAACTAAACCCAATAAACTTCTCACCTCAACCACATTCTTTGGTGCCTCCCAATTAGACACCACCTCAATCTTACTAAAATCAACCATCACCCCTTGTTTAGAGATTATATGACCCAAGAATGTTATCTTCTCCAACCAGAACTCACACTTGGACAATTTACCATAAAGTTGATTGTCTCTCAAAATCTGCAATACCATTATCAAATTATGTACATGCTCTTCCTTAGTCTTAGAATAGACTAGGATATCATCGATGAACACTACCACGAAAGTGTCCAAGAATGGACTAAAAACCCGATTCATAATGTTCATGAATATCGTTGATGCATTGGTCAACCCAAACGGCATCACCACTTTCTCGGAGTGACCATACCTCGAACGAAAAGCTCTCTTCAGAATGTCACCATCCTTAATCCTCAGCTGATGATGCCCTGACCTCAAATAAATCTTCGAGAACACTCCAGCTCCACTCAACTGGTCGAACAAATCATCGATCCTAGGTAATAGATACCTATTCTTCATTGTAACATGGTTCAGTTCACGGTAATCAATGCACAAATTTAAACTGGCATCCTTCTTCTTTACGAACAAAACTGGCGCACCCCACCGCAAAACACTAGGCTTGATGTACCCCTTATCTAGAAATTCATTCAACTGCTTCTTCAACTCTTCGAGTTCCTTAGGACCCATACGGCATGAGGCCTTAGAGATAGATCATGTTCCCGACTTCAACTCCAAGCTAAAATCGACATCCCTCTTCGGAGGTAATCCCGGTATTTCATCCAGAAAAACATTTTCGAACTCGTTCACCACCGCTATATTAGTTTCATATACCTACTCTTAAGACATTTCTTAAGTAATACTAATTAACTTTTTAATTAGTTTGAAAGATTAGTTACATGCAAACTACATAAACCGAAATAGAGAAAGAATAATGTTCCTCACGTTGAGTTTCAATCGAGTATGGGCACAAGTAAAAGATATCTTCTTGCACTTGTTCTTGAGCTAGCAGATTTAGGATGAATTTCCAAAAGTTCCAAGAGTAGGAACCCTCCTATAAGTTGCACCTAGACTATCCCAAAATCACCATTTATCTTATATTACTAGATAATATAAGAGGCTCCCTTATATCAAATATATTGTTACTGCTACTGGTAATATGATGAGTATATATGAGAGAACTTTGAATTAAAATAACTTCCTTAAGTTATTATGTTAGTGAAACAGGAGTAGAGCTCCATCATCACCAGGCCAAGAAGTCAGCTAGCCAGGATTGCACCATTTCATCCAAAGGGTCCCAACCAACCCCCAATCAGACAAACAAGAGCCCCACACCAAAGGCACCAGGTACAACACTCTCCAAGCACCCCCATTACAGTCAAGAAGCAACAACAAGTCAAGCAAGCACAGCCACGAGAAGGGTCACAAGAGCAGGGTCCAGTTTCCTGAAAAACAGCCAAGACCAGCCAGAGTATCAATACAATATCATGCAGTACAAGTCCAACCAAGGGCTCCATCTTCTTTTCCCTTAAAGTTGAGGTCCTTAGCAAGAGAAAAGTCCAGGACAAGTTTTCTAAATAAGGTCTAGAAGTCCATCTAAAACAGCCTAGAAGAGTGAAGGTCATATGGAGGAGTCTGCTGGCACCAAGGCCAATATTTCTGTCCAAAGCTCCTTATTTTTGTGTATGATCAACCTCAGGTGTAGTTAGTATGTTAGGAAGGTCGTATATGAAGCCTTTGTCAGCCCCAAACACAGCAAGAACAAGCCAAGCAAAGACTCCCCAAGACAGTTTGCAGACTTACCAATTCTGGAAAGAAACAAACCTACTTTTGCAGTCTTTCTTTTTCTCTGTTTTGCAGTCTGTTTTTGTTGTCCTCATTAGCTGACTTTGTAGTATGTTTTAGCAGTAAGATGTAAGGCTTTTAAGCCCTTAGATGTTCTTGTTTTCAAAGGTCAAGATCTGTTGTAATTGCCTATAAAAGGCCCAAGTTGTAACCTAAAGAAGGCAGACTTTGATTAATATATTTTCTGAACTTTGTTCAAGCAATTCTCAGCAAAAGCTAAGTGTTGTAGCATTCCTTAGTAAGCTTGTGTGCGAGCTAAGACTGCAGTGTTAGAACTCATTACTTGTGTGTCTTGAGTCCTTCACAACCTTTGTCACCTAAGCTTGTGTGCTAAGGTGCAAAGAACTATCTGAATTGCCTAGCCTAGTGCAGGTTGTTGGAGTCATTTCTGAGTGAGTTAAACTTGCATGTGAGAAGAGTACTAGCCTGAGTCTAAGTGACATTGAAATCACTCTTTTCCTGAGAGGTTTCAGTTCAATTGGTTATCAGAGCTTTGGTTTGTGAGTTCATTTACCTACCTACATTAAAAACACAAAAACTACCCATGAGTGAAGAGAGATTAGCAGGGCTTGAAACCACAGTTCATGGCCTTGCTAGAACTGTTATGGAGGTTACAGCATCCTTCAATGAATTCTTAGATGGTCAGCTCAACAATGGTGGAAGAGGAGGCAGAGGACGAGGTAGAGGAGCACCTGTGCCACCTGTTGCAGCAAGAAGAAGGCAACACATGGAGCAAGAGGAGGCCTCAGATTCAGAGAACTCAGAGCAGGGCCTTCCTAGGCACCATGACAAAGACTTAAAGGTAGAAATCCCTGACTTTCTAGGTAGTATGAACCCTGATGACTTCCTAGACTGGTTAAGGTCAGTAGAAAGAGTCTTTGAGTTCAAGGGTTACACTGATAGAAGAGCCTTTAAGGTAGCCATCATGAAATTGAAAGGATATGCATCCTTGTGGTATGAAAATATGAAGGCTCAGAGGACTAGGGAGGGTAAGGATCCTATTAAATCTTGGGATAAACTGAAAAAGAAAATGAGGATTAAGTTTGTATCAAAAGACTACACTCAAGACATGTTTATCAGACTTACCCACCTGAAACAAGAAGGTAGACCTGTTGAGTCCTATTTGAGGGACTTTGAGCAACTCACACTACAATGTGAGATTACTGAAAAGCCTGAGCAGAAGATAGCTAGGTTTTTAGAGGGTCTTGATGAGAAGATAGCTAGCAGAGTAAGGTTGCAGCACCTTTACTCTTTTGAGGAAGCAGTGAGTCTAGCCTTGAGGATTGAGAAGCTAGGGAAGGGAAAACCAACACCTCCCAGGCCACAGACTAGACCTTCTTTCAAACCCTTCACTGGAGTAAGAATAGGAGAACCCTTGGTCCCAGCCAAGCCCTCAGTGTCAGACAAAGGCAAGGCCCCTGAGACAGACTTGAGAAAGACAGTATCCCTTAAGAAGTGCTTTAAATGTCAGGGCTTTGGGCATTTTGCTAAAGAATGCCCCTCTAAAAGGGCTTTGAGCAGTATGGATGTTGTAGAATGGGGTGAAGATGAGATCCTTGTATGTGAGGAGAGTTTGGAGGAGCATGAGGAAGAGCCTAGAGAGGAAATGATAGAACCAGATGCAGGCTTGAGTCTAGTAACCTGGAGGGTTATGCACACCCAACCTCAACCATTAGAGGATGATCAGAGGCAGCAAATATTCAGGACCAGATGCACTATAAGGGGAAGGGTTTGTAACATGATAATTGATGGGGGGAGCTGTACCAATGTGGCATCCACCACCTTAGTAGAGAAACTGTCCCTAACCACACAAGAACACCCCCACCCCTATAAACTAAGATGGCTGAACAAGGGAGTGGAAGTAAGAGTTGACAAGCAGTGTGTTGTGCCATTCTCTATTGGCAAGGGATATACTGATGAGGTCTTGTGTGATGTCCTACCTATGGATGCTTGCCACCTTCTGTTGGGCAGGCCCTGGGAGTTTGATAGAGACTCTGTACATCATGGGAGGGACAACACCTATGTTTTCAAGTTTGGTAACAAGAAGATCATACTAGCCCCTTTACCCCCCAATGTTAAAGGGAACATTGCCCCTGTCAATGACATTTCCAAAGAAGTCCTACTGCTGAGTGAAGCTGAGATGGTTCAAGAACTTATGGGAGATGAAACTGTGTTCATCCTGCTAACCAAAGAGGTCCTACTTCCCCAAGGAAACATTCCAGCTAATGTTCAACAAGTACTGGAGGATTATGGAGATGTATTCCCTGCTGACTTGCCTAGTGGACTACCCCCTCTTAGAGGAATAGAGCATCATATTGATCTCATTCCTGGAGCAATGCTACCCAACAAACCTGCTTACAGAAGTGATCCAAAGGCCACTCAAGAACTACAAGCTCAGGTTGGTGACTTACTCTGCAAGGGTTTTGTGAGGGAGTCCCTCAGTCCCTGTGCAGTTCCTGCCTTGCTAGTTCCCAAGAAGGATGGGTCATGGAGAATGTGCATAGACAGCAGGGCCATCAACAACATTACCATCAAGTACAGGTTCCCTATACCAAGGTTGAATGATATCCTGGATGAGCTGAGTGGGGCTCAGGTCTTCTCCAAGATTGATCTAAGGCAGGGATATCACCAGGTAAGGATCAGGGCTGGGGATGAGTGGAAGACAGCCTTCAAGACCAAGCATGGGTTGTATGAATGGCTGGTCATGCCCTTTGGTTTATCTAATGCTCCAAGCACCTTTATGAGGTTGATGACTGAGGTTCTAAGGCCCTATCTAGGGAAGTTCATTGTTGTATACTTTGATGACATATTGGTCTACAGCCCCTCAACAGAAGAACACCTCCAACATCTGAGATTGTTATTTGAAGTCCTGAGGAAACACAAGTTGTTTGGCAAGATGGAAAAGTGTACATTCATGCAGGAAGAGGTGCAGTTTTTGGGGTTCATTATTTCCAAAGAAGGAGTGGCTGTTGATCAAGACAAGGTAAAGGCCATAAGGGAGTGGCAGGTCCCCAAAACTATAACTGAAGTGAGGAGCTTCCATGGACTGGCTTCCTTCTACAGAAGATTCATCAAAGGATTCAGTTCCATCATGGCCCCTTTAACTGAGTGCATGAAGAAAGGAGAGTTTAGGTGGAATGACAAGGCTGAGAGGTCCTTCAATATCATCAAAGACCTCTTGTGTGAGTCTCCCATACTTGTTCTCCCTGATTTTAACAAACTATTTGAAGTAGAATGTGATGCTAGTGGCATAGGCATTGGTGCTGTCCTAATGCAAGAGCAAAAACCTGTGGCCTACTTCAGTGAGAAGCTGAGTGGTGCTAAGCTCAACTACTCAACCTATGACAAAGAATTCTATGCCATAGTCAGAGCCTTGAACCATTGGGGTCACTACCTGAAGCCCAAACCCTTTGTATTACACTCTGACCACCAGGCACTCAAGTACATCAATGGGCAACATAAGTTGAATGCTAGGCATGCTAAGTGGGTGGAGTATTTGCAGTCCTTCTCATTCTCCAGTAAGTACATTGAGGGGAAAAACAATGTAGTGGCAGATGCTTTGTCAAGGAGAACCATGATGCTGACATACATGGAGCAAAGAGTGCTTGGGTTTGAGCACATGAAGGAGCTTTATAGGGAGGATCCTGATTTTAAAGAAGACTGGGTGGCAAGGCTGGAGGGCACCACTAAGAATGGGAGTAGATACTCAGAGCAGGAAGGATTCTTGTTCCTAGGGAACAAACTCTGTATACCAAAGGGTCCTTATAGGGGGTTGCTAGTAAAAGAGGTTCACTCAAATGGTCTAGCTGGCCACTTTGGCATCCAGAAGACCTATGACATGCTGCAGGAACAATTCTATTGGCCAAGGATGTTGGGAGATGTTCAGGATGTGATAAGAAGGTGTAGTGCTTGCCAGAGGTCCAAGTCATTCTTTCAGGCTGGAGCATACACCCCCTTGCCAGTCCCAGACAAGCCTTGGGAGGATGTTAGTATGGACTTTATAGTGGCTCTTCCTAGAACTCAGAGGGGCAAGGACTCAGTCATGGTGGTTGTGGACAGATTTAGTAAGATGGCACACTTTGTTGCTTGCAAGAAAACTGAAGATGCCATGGGAGTTGCAGACTTGTATTTCAAGGAGATTGTGAAGCTCCATGGAGTACCAAGAACCATAGTATCTGACAGAGATACTAAGTTCATGAGTCACTTCTGGAGGACACTTTGGAAGCTTCTAAAGACAAGGCTCCTGTTCAGCACCTCTCATCATCCCCAAACTGATGGGCAGACAGAGGTAACAAACAAGACTCTGGGCAGGATTCTCAGGTGTATCATTTCAAGGTCTTTAAAGGATTGGGATTTGCAGCTGGCACAGGCAGAATTTGCTTTCAACAGAGCCCCTTCCACCAGTACAGGTAAAAGTCCATTTGAAGTTGTTTATGGCACTAACCCCTTGATGCCAACAGAACTTGTACCAATGGCAAAGAAGGTGGTGCCCTATGATGCAAGGAACAGGGTAGAACAGATGATGCAGATACATGCTAAGGTGAAACAGCAAATTGAGAAGACTAATGAAATGTATAAAGCCAGAGCAAAGGGTCCAAAGAAATCCAAAGAGTTCAAAGCAGGAGATCTAGTATGGTTGCACCTAAGGAAGGAGAGGTTTCCTGACAAAAGAAAGAACAAGCTAAGTCCAAGAGCAGAGGGTCCTTTTGAGGTCATGGAGAAGTTGGGATCCAATGCATACAAGATTGACCTCCCAGGAGAATATGGAGTACATGGAACATTCAATGTGGGTGATCTGAGCCCATACTATGGAGAGTCTGAGGAGGAGAACAGTGAGGATTTGAGGGCAAATCCTTTTCAAGAAGGAGAGTTTGAAACAGGAGTAGAGCTCCATCATCACCAGGCCAAGAAGTCAGCTAGCCAGGATTGCACCATTTCATCCAAAGGGTCCCAACCAACCCCCAATCAGACAAACAAGAGCCCCACACCAAAGGCACCAGGTACAACACTCTCCAAGCACCCCCATTACAGTCAAGAAGCAACAACAAGTCAAGCAAGCACAGCCACGAGAAGGGTCACAAGAGCAGGGTCCAGTTTCCTGAAAAACAGCCAAGACCAGCCAGAGTATCAATACAATATCATGCAGTACAAGTCCAACCAAGGGCTCCATCTTCTTTTCCCTTAAAGTTGAGGTCCTTAGCAAGAGAAAAGTCCAGGACAAGTTTTCTAAATAAGGTCTAGAAGTCCATCTAAAACAGCCTAGAAGAGTGAAGGTCATATGGAGGAGTCTGCTGGCACCAAGGCCAATATTTCTGTCCAAAGCTCCTTATTTTTGTGTATGATCAACCTCAGGTGTAGTTAGTATGTTAGGAAGGTCGTATATGAAGCCTTTGTCAGCCCCAAACACAGCAAGAACAAGCCAAGCAAAGACTCCCCAAGACAGTTTGCAGACTTACCAATTCTGGAAAGAAACAAACCTACTTTTGCAGTCTTTCTTTTTCTCTGTTTTGCAGTCTGTTTTTGTTGTCCTCATTAGCTGACTTTGTAGTATGTTTTAGCAGTAAGATGTAAGGCTTTTAAGCCCTTAGATGTTCTTGTTTTTCAAAGGTCAAGATCTGTTGTAATTGCCTATAAAAGGCCCAAGTTGTAACCTAAAGAAGGCAGACTTTGATTAATATATTTTCTGAACTTTGTTCAAGCAATTCTCAGCAAAAGCTAAGTGTTGTAGCATTCCTTAGTAAGCTTGTGTGCGAGCTAAGACTGCAGTGTTAGAACTCATTACTTGTGTGTCTTGAGTCCTTCACAACCTTTGTCACCTAAGCTTGTGTGCTAAGGTGCAAAGAACTATCTGAATTGCCTAGCCTAGTGCAGGTTGTTGGAGTCATTTCTGAGTGAGTTAAACTTGCATGTGAGAAGAGTACTAGCCTGAGTCTAAGTGACATTGAAATCACTCTTTTCCTGAGAGGTTTCAGTTCAGTTAGAGAGATAAGTTCTCATAACAACATGAGCATGAATGAATGAATAATGTTGAGAACTACTTCTCTTATCTTTTGCATGGGGGCCGACGGTATTGGGTATGGGAAGGGGACAAGCATGCTTGCTTTTCCTCTTACCCAAATGACTAGGGTAGGCAATAGGTATTAGGGTGTCATAATGTTGTTTTATCTCATAAAACAATTTCACCACCCTAATTCTCCTTACCAAAATCGGTTCCCATGAGATAAAATGGACTTTCATTTTATCTTTTACATTTTGTCATTTGTCACATGTCACACATGTGACAAGTTGAATGTAATTGTGCTTATAAAAGTATATTTAACTAATTAAATATAATCTTATAACAAATAAATTACACTTAACATTTTAAGTAATAATTTGTAATTACATGTATGTAAAATGGATTATATCACATATTGTTAATATAATCTACAACTTATTGTAATTACAATTAACCAGTCATTCTTATCTCTAATGTTTCATAAACATTATTCAACTTTGGTAATATAACATTTAATTACCAATATGTATCTTATCTAATCATATTACAATAAGATACAATTCTCATATATAATTTGAACTCGTTCAATTAAGGGATTAATTAATCTGTATCACTCAATTAATTAACTTTCATGATTAGGGAATCGTCCTTTCGGTGTGACCTCAAGGGATGAACTGATCACCACCGTCACACAACAGTAACGTCAAACTCTAGTAAGCCAATCGTTACCGATTAATATGGATCAGTTGACTATAGTGTTCATCCCTTTGTATTCTTGTTATTGAGATTTAATTAAGTGATCGCACTATTGTTGATGACAATTACTCCAACACGCTATATGCGCTGCTGATGGCTCTTCCATTCTGGTATCCCTCACATGGCACAAAATTATAGGACACCCCTTCCTAAGGTAAGACTTTAAGGTAATCGCCGCAATCAACTTGAATTTTGGCTTTACTTAAAATCCCCGGTACAACACTCTAACTCCCTTAGGTCTCTTGAAAGACACCTTCTTTTGATGACAATCAATACTAGCCTTATACTTCCCCAACCAATCTATCCCGACAATGACCTCAAACCTGTCTAAAAGAAATTCAAACAAATTTACAGGAACATCTACCCCTCCCATAATTATGGGCACACTCCTGAACAATTTACAACATGATACAAACTCCCGATACGATATAAATACCTCATTTTTACAGATTCGCTCTCCCCAAGACTCAACATCAACACATAAAACAAAAGATGGAATATTGTTAACGAGAAAAGTACCAGTCACCACTTGCGCGTCATCCTCAGCTGGTTGCTGGTCCATCATGAAAAGTTTGCCACTGCTCTTCTAACCCCTTCTTGCACGGTACTAGCTGATGCTACAGACTTCAATGTCGAATGTAGTAATCGTCATTTATGTAAGTATATTTAGTAGTGTGTTAGAGCATGGGAGGGGTGTGGATCGCTTAGGAAGCGAGTGGAGGCCCATATCGGTCGAGATAGGCAATGTCGGGAGAGCCACGACAGGCGAACTTGGGGTGTGGTCCGTATCACAATTCACAATCACAACCATACTCATCGTAACCATCTTCACAATCGTCATCACCAATGTCATCAACCATAATCATCATAGTAATATCATCAACAATAATCATCATCAACAACATCATCACAATATCAAACATCAATCAACATACGAAAGTACTTAGTAGGGAAACCTTTAAGACCACGCAAAGATAGAAACGATCCTCTACGAATTCTCTGTTGGAGTTAGTGTCCTCCACAGTTAGTGTGATAACAGCTAAGGTTCACAAGGTATACTTTGTATTATAATCAGTTGATTAACGGTTATCGATAACGGTTGGCTTGCTAGATAAGTTTGACGTTATTGTCATACAGATGGCGGTGATCAACTGATCCCTAAAAGTCACACCTAAAGGATGTGTTTGAGAGATATGATTATTTGAGAAAATAATCATATTGATGCCTTATTAAATGACTAAAAGTTTAGTCGATGTATTTTACTAAAAGGTTAGTCAATGTGATGATGATACGATTATTTAATAACGATTAAATAATGTTAGCTGGTAATTGAATATAAAATATTATATTTAATCCATGTATATAATGTTGGTCTAAACTAAATGTAAACTGTTATATTTAAGTTGGCGGATATGTATTACACGATATTATAATAGTGTATTGGTCCGGCATTACTTGGTTTATGTGACGGTCCATTACTAGTAATAATTAGAATACATATTACATTATGTACATATTAAATGTGAGAATAACTACCTAATATAGGTTGAGAGAAATAAGGAAACAAAAGAATTTTTTCCTTCTTTCCTCTTGATCTCACGGTTAGAGTATGTAGTAATATAAGGATTCCTCCTACAATCTCACGGCACACACAAGGGTGAAAAGAGAATAAAAACTCTGATTTTTAACTCTCTTATTCATCTTCATATTCATCATCAATATACACACAAAATTAGAAGTAATTTTGGGTATTCGTTCTAGCACGACTAAGGCATTTCTTGAACCATCTTGGGTGCAACGATTATGAGAATACCTACTTTGATATTTGTTCTTAGGCCTTTTACTAGGACCGAAGGTTATTTCTTAATCTCTTGTTTTATATTATGCGATTTCATTTATGACTAGAAATTCATATAGTTATAATTTCATTATAATCCGAATTATTTAAAGGGAAGTATACCGATATTTCCCACAAGTGGTATCAGAGCAATTGGCTATGAAATTATTTTATATGTTTTCATATTTGATGAAATATAAGATTAGAAATTTTTGTTTTGTTTTTTTTTTGTTTTTGTTTCGGCTGAAAGAAGAAAAAAAAAATTAGGGTTTGTTTTTTTTGTAGTGTTCACGGCAAAAAAAAAAAAATGGTACTGTTCACGGCACTGTTCAGCCGTGAGGAAAAAATTTTTTTTGCCTTGTTTTTCCATTTTGATTCATTATAATTGTTGTTTTAAATAGTTAAGACGATAACATGATGAATTAGTAGTTGTTTTGATTTAATAAGGATTAAATTAAAATGTAAATGGAAATCGATTTGTATGTTCATCACTATATATTTTCGGTATTCATTGTTTTAGATATTCATTTTAAATTGATAAATTGAATCATCTAGTTTGTATCGATGTTTAATATTGATTAGATGTTGATATTTTGTACCGATCTTGAATATATTAGTAACATCAAATTTTAAAAAAAAAAAAAAAAAAAAAAAAATTTTGATACCTGCTACTGTTCACGGATTCTGTTCATCCGTGACTAGTGAAAAAAAAATTTTATTTTTATTTTGTTTATTGCATTATAAAGATAATGTATGTAGATTATTGTTGTGAAAAAGTTCACAATGATAGATACCCTATTATTTTAAAAAGGTTTAAACTAATGTTGAATTTAATTTATGTTATACCCGATAATATGAATTAAATTGGATTATGGTTGATTAAAATTGTTGTGTGCAATTAAGGAATTGTCACATAATTTTGATCATTTTAAAGGTGGTTTGGATAAATTAATAATCATAATTAATGAATTATGTCTTGAAGGTTTAATTTATTTTGTTGATGCACTTTATTTTGTTGAATGAATGAATGAATGGATGAATGGATTATTTTGGTATTTTTACAAGAGGTTGTAATTTGTATTGCTTAGTGTGGCCTTAGTAGATTGTGTTATCGTAATGATGGTAACATGGTCATTGATGTATTTTGAGATCTCGAATCTCCCCTTTGTAATCTTTAATTATAATTTTTAAATTAGAATGTAAATAGGTTTATATTTTGTAATTTTTTTTTAAAATTGTATTTTTGAGAAGACCAAAGATGGAGATCGGATAGCTCACTCCCGCTACATGGACCAAGATGGAACATCAAGTCAAGCTTCTAGGGTCCATAAGAATGGATTCCAAAGTGTAATTTTTGTTCTATTTTGATAGGATAGGCCACACTAGGACTTTGTACTTTGATTTTCATTTTTCCGTTCTTATTGTTTTTCTTTTGCTTGATAGTTAGTGCATCATATTCCGCCTAAACCAAACCACCTACTACTTAAATGCATGAAAATTGAATCATATAGATTGTATGTTAATTATCATGGACATCCAGATGTCACTCAAAATTCTAAAAGCTATCATCTTAAATTATTCATTCTCTAAATGCTAGATCATTCGTTCACTTAAATGAATAAAATTAAAGCTGATGGACCTTCCTCTAAAACCTAAAAATGAGATTAGTCTTTATAGGGAAAACTGCTATGAATCCCTTCTTCGTCGGTAGGCATATATGACCTTACTCTCCATATGATCCCTTCTACGTTGGGTAAGTAGTATGTGGTGACCTATTTTACCTCAACATTATAGTCCGAGTAATATCTCGTGATTATGATGGACTAAAGATAGAATTTACATAAATTTATCGACCAGGAATTCTAAAAGTAGAATTAGCCAAGAAGTTGGCTTATCAATTTACAGAAATTGAGTCTTGGGATCATTTATATAATAATACTTGAGGGAGGTCAATTGTATAAATGCAAGAGTCTTCGCATTAATCAGTTTTGCATTAGACTTAATTAAAACGATGAAAATGCTTATTATGTTTTATCTCCTTTTCGCAGTGTAGCATTCATTTATATCGATAAAACTGTTATAACTTAATGGCTGGACATGCTGATGCCCCTATGCCAAGTGCCACGCTCGCACGCAAATCATGGCTTAAGATGTTCATGGACAACATGAATCAGTACACGTGACTGAAGAATAACGGGTCTAACTTTGCGGACTGGGAGGCTTCATTACGGAATGCTGCCATAGCTGACGGTAAGCTCAAGTACTTGACTGAGCCACTACCGCCTAACCCAGGCCCCAATGTAGGAGCAAATGAATCACTTGCTTATAGTGATTTCGTAATGGAGGCGGGTGCGATAAAGAACGTACTCATCTTTTCAATGGAATCCAATTTGAAAAGACGATTCATTGCCCAAGGTGCAAACAAGATTTTCACCACGCTCACTAACGAGTTCTCAAAAGCACCGCAGATCGTTATGTATGAGCTTACCCCTCGCTTCTTTGAGGCGAAACTCCAGAAGGGCCAACCGGTTAGCCCACACATTCTCGACATGATCGAGAATCTCGAAAAACTGGAGGCACTTGATTGCAAAATCAAAGAGAGCGTGGTCATTGACCGCATTCTTCATTCACTCCATGATGGTTTTGCCCAATTCAGGGCAAATTACTACATGAATGATTTGAAGAGAAATCCTCATCAGCTACACTCACTTCTCATACAAACTGAGAAGGATCTGAAATTGAGTGGGAGCCTGAAGCAGGACGTTCTCATGATTGCAAACAAGGGTAAGGGTAAGGGCAAGGCTCAGGCCAACCTAGCTGTAGGGAAGCCGAAGTTCAAGAAGCCAGGAAAGGGCAAGAGTGGGCCTGGTGAGACTAGCAGTAGCTCACAAGGCAAGACAAAGAGCAAAGAAAACATGGAGTGCCACCATTGCCACAAGACTGGGCATTGGAGGCAGAACTGTCCCGTGTATGCTGAAGACGTAAAAGCAGGCCGCGTCACTCTTGTTGGTATGTCATTTTTTATTCATATGATTGAGATTAACCATGCAAGTTTCGGAACTTGGGTACTTGATACTGGTTGTGGTTCTCATCTGTGTAATCATTTGCAGGGCCTAAGAAACATCATAACTCTCGAAAAGGGTGATGTGGACCTGCGAGTGGGGAATGGAGCAAGAGTAGCTGCCGTTTCAGTGGGAACATATGTAATCCAACTCCCGAGTGGATTTGAGTTATTTTTAAATAACTGTTACTATGTACCCAGTTTATCTAAAAACATTATTTCTGTTTCCGTACTCGATAAGGACGGTTTTTCATTTGTAATAAAGGATAATAGCTGTATTTTCTCTTTTAATGAAATGATTTATGGTAAAACAGTTTCCATGAATGGGATTTATGTTTTAGATCAAACCACAGATATATTGCATGTGAGTAATAAAAAGGTAAAGGTTGGTGACAAAGATAAAACCTATATATGGCATTGCCGTATGGGACACATAAATGAAAAACGCGTGAAGAAGCTCATTGACAATGGGACTATCTCCCCATTTGACTATGCATCATTTCGCACGTGTGAATCATGTCTCATCGGCAAAATGACTCGAATTTTCTTCAAAGGTGTTGGAATGCGCGCTGCTGACCTATTAGGACTCATACATACTGATGTGTGAGGACCTATGTCAATCAACGCAAGAGATGGCTATAGATATTTTATCACTTTCACGGACGATTTGAGCAGATATGGATATGTCTACTTAATGAAGCACAACAGTGAGTCCTTTGATAAGTTCAAGGAATACCGGAATAAGGTTGAAAACTAGCTGGGTAGAAAGATTAAAGCACTACGTTTAGATCGTGGTGGCGAATATCTTTCGAATGAGTTTGATCAACACCTTAAAAACTGTGGTGTAGTACTACAGTTAACTCCACCTGGAACACCTCAATTAAATGGTGTGTCCGAACGGAGAAATCGAACATTACTTGATACGGTTCGATCCATGATGAGTCACACGGTAGTGCCTGATTCATTATGGGGCTATTCTCTTTTGTCAGCTGCTCTTATACTTAACCGAAGTCCGTCTAAAGCTGTTGACAAGACTCCATTTGAAATGTGGAAGGGAACAGTCCCTAACTTGTCCTTTGTTCGGGTTTGGGGCTGCGAGGCTTATGTCAAGTGGATACACGAGGATAAGCTCGGCCCGCGATCGGTCAAGACATACTTTATTGGTTATCCAAAAGGAATGTTTGGTCATTATTTGTATTCGCCTACCGAACAACGTGTTTTTGTTGCGGCTAGTGCGAAGTTTCTAGAGAAAGAATTTCTCGAGAACGAGACGAGTGATAGAACCTTCGATCTGTCGGAGATTCAAGAACCAACAACCGAGCAACCGATGGAGGAAGATGTTCCTTCATCTTCTGCTGCGTTTAATATTCCTGAGGAACCTAGAAGGTCGGGTAGAGTCTCCATACCTCCAGACAGATACATTGGTATGGTCGAGGAGAACGATAGAGACGATGTTTTGCTCCTAGCGAGTAACGAACCCGCTACCTATAAAGGAGCCATGACCTGTTCCGACTCAAAGCTATGGCTTGAGGCCATGCAATCCGAGATGGACTCTATGTATGAGAATGACGTATGGGATCTGGTTGATTTGCCGGATAAGGTTCGGCCTCTTCAGTGCAAATGGCTTTACAAGATAAAGCATTCCGTAGGGGGACAACCAGACACCTATAAGGCACGACTAGTGGCAAAAGGTTTCACTCAAGTGCACGGATTGCATTATGATGAAATTTTTGCACCCGTAGTCATGGTGCGTTCCATTCGGATAATCTTAGCGATTGCCGCTTTTCATGACTATGAAATTTGGCAGATGGACGTGAAAACCGCCTTCTTAAACGGTTATTTGGAGGAGGAGTTGTACATGGTACAACCCGAAGGTTTCATTGACCCCAAAAATCCTAAGAAAATGTGCAAGCTTAAGCGTTCCATTTATGGACTTAAGCAAGCTTCTCGGAGTTGGAATCATCGTTTCGACCAAGTCATAAAAGCAAACGGTTTCACTCGATCGGTTGAGGAACCATGCTTATATGTCAAGTCGAGTGGGAGTAAAATCGTTTTCTTGATATTGTATGTCGATGACATACTCTTGATAGGGAATGATATTCCTCTCTTATCTTCGGTTAAGGTATGGTTAAAGAACCATTTCCAGATAAAACATCTGGGCGAGGCACAGCGCATATTGGGAATCCGAATCTACAGAGATAGATCACGACGGATGTTATCACTCAGTCAGGAGTCTTATATAGATAAGATTCTTGAAAGGTTCAGCATGACCAACTCCAAGAAGGGGTATCTTCCAATGACATCTGGGATGCATTTGAGTAAAGCTCAGGCACCCAAGACATCTGAAGAGGTCGAGCGCATGAGTCGAATTCCTTATGCATCAGCTATAGGATCGATCATGTATGCCATGATATGCACACGTCCAGACGTGGCATATGCTTTGAGTATGACCAGTCGGTACCAAGGCAATCCAGGTGAAACACACTGGATGGCTGTTAAAAATATCCTTAAGTACCTACGGAGGACTAAGGATTGGGTATTGACTTATGGAGGAGAGACTGAGCTTTGCGCAACCGGTTACGCAGATGCTAGCTTCCAAACGGATCGGGTTGACTCGAAATCTCAGTCTGGATTCGTATTTACTCTTAATGGCGCTGCGGTCAGCTGGAAAAGCTCCAAGAAGAGTGTTATAGCAGATTCTACGACTGAGTCCGAGTACTATGCCGCTTCAGAGGCTGCAAAGGAAGCTATATGGATGCGTCAATTCTTACAAGGACTTGCCATAGTTCCTAGTTCGAATGACCCGATCACCATCTATTGTGATAATAGCGGTGTCATCTTCCAGGCTAAGGAGCCTAAGTCTAGCAACAAATCTAAACATGTACTTCGGAAGGCTCACATGATCAGAGATTACGTGGAGCAAAAGGAGATAGTGATAGACAAGATTGCTACGGATGATAACATAGCAGATCCTCTCACTAAACCGTTAAGACATGATAAGCATGTAGGACACGTTACTTCCATTGGAATCAAACGTGTTCCTGAGTTGTATTAACTTTGTATGAATTAGATACATCTTTTCATATACTAATAATAACTTCATCGTATTGTTTTCATATTTTGTTTTTCATGTGGATTGTATGGACAACATTGAACACCACAAAGTGAACTGAATAACATTATATGTGTTTTGGTCTGTAATCGCCTACATGAGCTGATAACTCTGGCTATTATATTGTTGAGTCGATTGATGGTGGGTTCTGATGAGCGATTTGTCGCGTACCGCTCAAGCAAAACAATTTATGAAACCCAACTAATGCGATAGCGGAAGTCGGGGTCGAACCACAAGGATGGAGGGGTCAACTACAAGTTTGCATGAATCCTATTCTAGCCTAACAAAAGATGGATTGGAAGATTAACTAAAATCTAATAAAAACAAGTAACTGCTAAGCAATAATGATGAAAACAATTAAGGGAAAGGCTAAGGTGAAGGGTTCACCTTAGGGGGATTAATGGGCTAGTCGGGTAATTAGCAAATGGGTAAGTAATTCGAGTAAAATCAATTGCTAATGTCTCAACAATAAATAATCATCAACAAAGTCATCGCATTTGTCTCAAATCACCCATATAAACACTAGTCTAATCATTTCTACCACCGTCGCTTAAGAAATAATCAAACCATGCTTGATAAAATGGGCAACTTTCGTTCACACATTTCATCAAACACTTATTGTTCATATGAGCAATACCCAAATTATTTACCACAAACTTACTAATTAACCATCCTAATACCCCACATAATCCTCCCTTAGGCTCCCCCTAAACCCTAGAGGAGAACTACTCACACATACTAAGGGGAATCAAAGCACTAAAGGCAAGAAGTAGTTCAATAAACATCATGCTATGAGATGAACAATTAAAACAATCAAATGATAAACAATAAACTAGAAATGGAAATTAATTGCATAAACAACAAAAAAGATGAGAAATTTAATACCAACAAGCTTGTATTAATGAAGAGGGAGAATGTCTTTACCCTTAGAATCCTCAATACAAACCCAAAACTGAAATGAAAGACTAGATCTAACAACTTGAAATGAGAAACTAAGCTTGATTAGGGAAGGATTACGAGAGTAATTAGGGACTAATTTAGGTTACAAATTATCTAGGGTTTTGTGCTAAGAGGAATGTAAAAGCTGCTTACAAAATAATAGGGGGAGGGTATATATAGGTGTCTCGAAATTAAGGAAGAAATTAGAAGAAGAGGGCGAATTTTCAGTCTTGTGTTCCTGGCCGGTCGACCGGCCGCCGGCCCTCTGACCGGCCTGGAGCACATCAGTAGCTTCCCCAATGACGCCTTCAAAAACTTCAAAAATCTTCTAAGTATGGGGAATGGGGGTCCTGGCCGGTCGACCGGCCGCCGGTCCCCCACCGGCCTGGAGCACCATTTCACTCTCATGTGGCATTCTGTTGTATGTGCAGGCCGGGTAGTCGACCGGCCGCCGGTCGACCGGCCGGCGCTACCTGGGCCTTTTCTTTTCTTTCTCAACTTTTTCATTTGTGGAGTTGAGGTCTAGGCCGGTGGACCGGCCGCCGGTATGAGGACCGGCCTGCGCCACCTGAAGACTCATTTCTTCATTCTTCATCTCATCTTCGAATCCCGACTCATGCAAGGTCTTTATGCACCGATTTCTTCATTTCCGTCTTAATTCCTGCAAATTGAGATCGACATTCATAGCGCGGGAAATCGGGAAATAAAATGCAATTAAAGACACGTAAATCCGTGTAAACGGACCAAAATGGGGACGAAAATGAGAAGAAAAATGTGACAAATTAAATGCTTATCAAAATTCCCCACACTTAAGACTTACTCGTCCTCGAGTAAGTAAACAAGATTCGAGACCCATAAGTACCCTTATTCAATACTACACTAATACTAAGGCTACTACCTAAACTACTAATAATATCCGCCGGTAGGCAATTAACGGGCCTCCTCCGTCCCTTCAACTCACAACGAGATACTCATGAGGTAGAGTACCTCCTTGCAAGGCAAGTAGGAGCTTGCTCAAAATTTCGACGCATCCAAATGAAAAACACGTAAGAACACGACAAAGATGCATCTAATAAAAGAAAAATCACATGCCTCATCCATGTGACGGAAATATCTAAAAGGAAAACCGTCTAAACAATGCATGATCCTTATAAGCCACTAATATCATAAAGCATGGAAAATATTCAATTCGCCTCCTAGCGGTGCAAGTCTAATGAAAATTTCGTACCCCGTCTACTATTTGCTTGGCCAAAAGCGATAAAATGGAAGATGGAAATGAAATCCTCGTGACGTTATTAAGCACAATAGCATATGGAATTCACGTTTCTCAAATAAATGAGACACAAGGGTCGTCCCGTCTCACTATGCAACTTCAAAGGCAAATGATTCAAGAGGGATAAAAGGAAATTGAGATTTGAGTCTAAGTGCTTGCAAAACTTTCATTTCAACACTTTGCTTTCTTTTTTTTCTTTTTCTTTCTTTTTGATTTGCATTTTGGTTTGCAATTTTTGGCATGAAAGCACACGGTTTCCGTCAAGGACATGCGGTCGGAACCAACAATAGGGGTATCCCCACCGTAGTGGCATCGAAAGGGGGCCTAGATATGGGCCCACTAGAATACCTAGAAGTTCCGTTTTGCACTTCCTCGACGAAAACAAGAAAAGATGATAATTGACTCAATATTTTCAGCTTGTTTGATTTGTTTCCTTTTTTTTGAGCAAAAGTGGAAGAACAATGAATCATGGTTGGTTGCATAGCAAGAACGGTCACCTAAGAATCCTTTCTACCATCGGAATAATCACATCAATCGAGGTTGTCGAGGTGGAATAAGCGCAAACTCGTGACTCGGCATTAGTAGACAGGTTAAAACTCACTAGATATGCACAACCCAGGGCGTCTAAAATTCCACGATTAAGATGAACACTTTATGAATAAAAAAGTAGCAAAAAGGGACTATGCACATTCAACAAGTTTTCCAAAAAGACAATTATTAAAACATTTTTCTAAATGCAACTATATGCCATGATGCAATCTAGCATATATACAACTTAAATGCACATGCTCTAACCGACTATATGACAAATAAGCTAATGCTATCTCCTAACAGCACACAAGTGGCACACACGCCAATCAACAAAATTCACACCATCGTCATCAACACATCTCATCCTCAAGTAAGAAGAAAAGGAGATAAGGGAGAAGAGAAATAGGAAAGGTCTCACCAAAGCGTCTTGGTTTTCCCTTTTTCGTGCCTCTTATGATGTGGGGCGCACCTATGGATGGAGATAAAAAGAAACACACGGCAATATATACAAAATAAACTATATACAACTACTCTAAACATATATTTTTTTGGAAAATTTTCAAATTTTTCGATTTTTAGGCATTTTTCAAAAATCAACGATATATATACAAAAGAAATAAAATCCTCCCCACACTTAAGTCTTACTCGTCCCCGAGTAAGTGACTCAAATATGAAAGGAGAGAAAAAGGAAAATGAAAAAAAAACAAATCTTTTTTGGGTTTTTCAATTTTTTGGGAATTCTCTCCCCACACTTTGTATTTAC